>PVJL010008979.1:0-61364 GCA_004026885.1 Lyroderma lyra
CCAACCAGCCCTGGCCTCTTCAGAGCCTGAGGACCTTGGAACATCCCACCTTTCATTCTAGAACCTTAACATTGTTGAGGCTTCCAATCTGCACCAGCAGTGACATTTACAGTCCTAGAAACTTTGCGCTATTCACCCTTCGCGGACATCGATCCTCCAGGTTCTAAAACCTTAGCACCTTCCAGTCTTAGAATCTTAACACTGTTGATCTTTCCAGACCTAGAACTTTGGCATCGTGGAGATTTACACGCCTTGAATTCTAGCATCATTGAGTCCTAGAACCTTAATACTGTCCATCCTTCCCGTTCTAGAATCTTAACATTGTTAAGTCAGTCACACGCCTAGAATTTTAGCAACATTGACCCTTCCAGTCCTAGAACCTTAGCACCGCTGGCCCTTCTTGTCTTAAAATCTTGGCACTGTTGACCCTTAGAATTCTAGAACACGGAGTTCCCTGGTGGTGCAGTGGCTTAAGGCTTCCGCGCTGGCGCTGTCAGTGCTGCGCCTGGGTTTGATTCCCAGCCAGGGAGCTACCCACATACCAAAAAGCAAAAAAAACAAAAAAAAAATTCTAGAACCCTTCACTGCTATCTCTTTAGGCCCGAGGGCATTAGCACTATTGACTCTTCCAATCTGAGAACTTTAGAAATGATGATGCTTTCAAAACTAGAATCTTAGTGAGAACCAGGGAGCCTTCGAACCCTAAACCTTAGCCTCATCCCCTCTCTGGATCGCACAACCTTAACGCCTTTGATCCATCCAACCTGAGGAATGTAGCATTGCTGACCCCTTGGGTTCTGTAATCTTAGCATCTAAAACCTCAGTACCACTGACCCTCCCAAGTCCTAGAATGCTATAATTATCAAGTTTTTGAATCCTAAAACATACCCCTTCTTGTGGCTGGGGCATGGAGTATGGTGATTAGCCACGCCTGTGTGACTTACCCTCTGGGGAGGGGGGAAGGGAGTTGGCCACACCCACACAGCAGGTTGGAGAGTGAAGGGGGTGGGTAGTTCCTCCAACAAAATCAGGATGCTGTCCCTAGAAGAATGCGAAGGCAACAGCTACCAACATCCGCCTCCTAGATCCCATTCGGGAATATGTGTGAATGACGCTCTTACACCATCCATGGGAGATGGCAGTCTGGAAAGCTTCCTGGAATGGTGGGACATGAGTTAAGTCCAACTTGTAGGGAGATGGTGCTTATGGCTGAGAAGATGCCATGAGCAAAAATTTGGGGTGTGTGTGTGTGTGTGTGTGTGTTGGGCAGGTGCTGGGGAAGGGGCGCAGTGTTATTGCACAGGCTGGGGCATGCAGGAGTGTACAAGTAGAGAGAGGGCTGGCCTGCAGAGGCCTGCAAGGTCAGTGAGGGGGTAGGGACTTGGTGAGCAGGTGGAAGGGAGCGTCTGTCTGGCGAAGCTGATCATGGATGAGACCTTGCGTGCCAGGTCATCAAGCCTGGACTTGACCCCTACAAATCTGGCCCGGACACCATCCATCAGGGGGCTGACTCAGAGAGCTGGGGCCAGGGGAGCCACCATTCCAGAGACTTCCTTTGAGGGATGAGCAAAGCTGGCCCCAAGAGAGGAAGGGAGTGGCCCAGGGTCACACACTGGGTGGGAAGACCTATAGAGGGGGAAGGTCAGTTGCCCAGTCCCACCTCTCACAGACCTCCTTGTCTCTTACCCACCCACTCCCAGAGAGGTCCTAGGCCTGGTGGACATGGTCGCCCTGGAGAACGGGGAGCTGGGGTCCCTTCTGTCGCCTGGTACCGTGCGGGGCTTGGAGGATGAATGTGTCACAGACGTTAAGGTACCTGAGATTGGGCATTGGTGATTTGGGAGAAAGCGGGAGGCACCGTGCATGGAGGGAAGGGTCACAGTGTGCTTGGGGGTCTCTCCCCTCCCCCCTTCGCTATTCCACGTCCCTTTTTCCTTCGTGGACTTCCGAGTTCTGTCCGAAAGACTGAAATGCAAGTCCGTGCTGATCGCTTCTGTCCTCCCTTCAGTGCTGTATTCTGAGCACTCAGCTGGGCATAAGGACACTCTGTAAAGATTCCAAACATTCGAAACTCAGACTCAGAGCAAATCAGCCACAGGACCTCAGCTCCCAGACCCAAAGACGCAGAGGAGGGCACCTAAGAATCGCTGCGTATAAGCAGGGCCGACTGCCACCATGGTTAATAACTGGCTGTGATGGGCACCATTGAGCAGGATGGCACAAACACCTGCCTGAATGCCAGTCCTGCTCCAGCCACAGAAATCAGAATCTTTGCAACTTGAAAGCCTAGAATCTTAGACGTGAGTGTGTCTAGCTTCTCAGACTCACTTCAAGACAACATTGGGCCCAAGAATCAGAGATGTGTTAACCTTAGAATCCCAGACCCCGGGAATTTTTGAACCCCAGAATTTGACAGTCTTGGATGAGTTGGTTTGTAAAACACGAAAGCAGAGTCTTAGGTCATCAAATAATAAGCACTGACCCTTAAGCCTCTAGGTAGTAGAATGAGGAAGTTTCAAACAACAGACACTTAATATCAAGCTTCAAATCACAGACAGACCCAGCAGTGGAATGGGCTGAGGACGTTTTCTGATCCAGCCTTGATGAGCTCAGTGGTAGAAGGATCCAGACCTGCTTGGGGCTTAGGTGTGGGGACCATGGAGGAAGAGGCTGCCAGATGCCCCTAATTTCTGCCTCTCCCGGCCTCTCCCCGCTAGGCTCAGACCCGAGCAGCCCTGCTCCGGGTGCTGCAGGAGGACGAGGAGCACTGGGGCAGCGCCGAGGAGCGGCCCAGCAGCCTGGCCCAGGACGTGTGTGAGGTAGGGGGCGGGGACGATGGAGGATCGGCCCGACAGTGTCGGGGTGGGAAAGCGGGGCTTCACCTCCTCTTCATCCCTTCTCGTCCCCCCGGACCACGCAGCTGCTGGAAGAGCACACGGAGCGAGCGCCCCGCATCAGCCAGGAGTTCGGGGAGCGGATGGCTTACTGCTGCCTGGGGGGGCTGGCAGAGTTCCTGCAGAGGTATGGAGGGCTGGGGGGAGTGGCCGGGGGTGGGGGTGAGCCTCAGGACCCGGGATCCAACAGGGAAAGAAGAGACGGCAGGGAAGATCAAGGCAGGATGGGGAGGGGTGCCTCCGTGGGGATCACAGGCTTTGCTGGGCTGAGTGCCCAGCCAGGGACCCTCATGTGCAGCGCTCCGTCTGCCATGCCGCCCTCCCCACTCCTCCTCCCCTCAGCTTCCAGCAGCGCGTGGAGCGCTTCCATGAGAACCCAGGAGTCCGGGAGCTGCTGCCGGACACCTATATCAGCAGGACCATCATCCTGGTCAATTGCGGGCCCCCCCTGAGGTGAGAGCACCCACAATGTTGGGGAGAAAGGACCAGTCCCGGGAGACAAGCTGACCTGGGGTGCCTGGATCCTGAGGGGCTTGCAGAGCTGGCCCCAAAGTACATGGGACCTTGGAAGCCTAAAACCTGGGAATCGTAGAAACTACCACAGCATTACAGAGCACCACAGCGTCATGGGGGTGTTAGAATTCCAGAAAGCCAGACTCACATGCTCTAAGAATTACAATTTTTTTTTAATCTTTTTATCTTACTTGCCTTTTTAAGCCCCCCCCCTTTTTTTTTAATATGTGGGTAGCTCCCTGGCTGGGAATCGAACCCAGGCCGCAGCGCTGACAGCGCCAGCGCCGAAGCCTTAAGCCGCTACACCACCAGGGAACTCCCTCCTTTCTTATTAACTTAAAACAGTGAAAAGCCTCACGCCCACCACATTCCTCCCCCGCCCCCCACTTAAAGGCCACTACTTATTGCTAGTGTCTCTTATACCCTTGCAGAGGTGTTTGATACACTTACCAGTAAACCTGTATCAATAATAAATGTTTATGTGCACATACACTGGACATACTTCATGCATATACATATGTGCATATGCATCTCATCCACATACAATGTATATTTAATGCATATACAAGTAAATATATTTAAATATTTGCATACACGCCATTCCTCTTCCTTGAAAACAAACACCGACGGTAGAATACGGAATGCACTCCGCCTCTTCCCCTTTAACAGCTGGGACACCTCTCTGTTGGCACACGAAGAGCTCCCATGTGGCCTTTTCGTGTCTGGACTGTACTCCACTGCTTGGATGTACTGTCCTTTATGTGTTTTGTTTCCAACGGATGGACGGATAGTCGGCCCCACTCTTTTGCAGAGAAACACCTGGCACATCTGTCAACTCCTATAAGCACAGGGACTCAGGGACACATTCTCAGAAGGGGGCCTGCTAGGATTTGGGCAGAAAGTCCCAAATTGTCCTCTGACCTCCTGACAGCGATGGAGGGTCATCGACTGTTGCAGTGACAGAAAATGAGAAGGGTAGAATTTTAGTGTTATAGACGTTTAGAATCATGGACTTTGAGAATGAGGGCCTCCCCACTCTCACCCAGAGGGATAGATAGACCCCGAGAGACCCCTTTCCTCCCACAATACCTCCAGACATTCCCCAGAGCTGCCAAATTCCCTAGCCTCCCAGCTATCCCCCAATATTTCTCAGCCCCCAGGCTGTCCCCAGCTTCCCATCTGACCTGTCATCCCTGTGTCCCCCAAGATAGGGTCCCTCTAAGGATGGAGTCAGGCAGCTGGGCTGAATGTTGAGGGTCCTTGACTTTTGGCTCCACTGATCCCCACAGGGCTCTGGCAGAACGCCTGGCCCGGGTGGGGCCCCCTGAAAGTGAGCCGGCTCGGGAAGCAGCGGCCAGTGCTCTGGACCGTGTGACTCGGCTCTGCCACCGTGTCCTGGCTGACCTCCTGTTCCAGGAGCTGCAGGTGAGGGAGACAGGAGGTCCAGGGGGTGGCCCGTGCCAGGACAGGGGAGTGCACGCCCTATCCTTCCGTTCCTTTCAGCCCAGGGCTCAGTGTTGGAGAAGCAGGCGGGGGTGGGGGGTGATGGCCGTATCTGGGCCATTTGTGGGGTTAGAGCGGGGACATACAGGAAGGAAGAGGTAGGAGGATATATAGTCAAGGGGAGAACAGAGCCACCAGCAGGAGGGGTCTTCAGGGATTGAGTGGAGCCCACTGAGGTCCCCCAAATCCCTACCCAGCCTCTCCTAGACCCTAGAGCCCCATTCACCCTTCTCTGGGCTCCCGTGCCCATCTGGAGGGGGCTGGATCCAGAGGTGGGAGAACCGGGAATGAGACTGAGAGGTGTGTGGTTGAGGGGCACGGTTGTCATGCATGCTCAGTCCCTGCTGTACATTAGATCGTGTCCCTCCACTGCTCAGAACCCTCCATAGCTCCCAGCTCACTCGGGGTGAAAGCCAAAGTCCTTGCCGTGGTCCCCAAGGCCCTCCACAGTCTGCCTCCTCCCTCTCTGACCTCGTCGTCTTCCACTCCCTCGCCCTACTTGCTCCACTCCAGCACCCCCATTTCCCTGCTGCTCCTGAACGTGACAGACACCTTCCAGTACCTTTGTACTTGCCTTTCCTTCTGCTTAGACCACTCTTCCCCTCAATGACCACGTAGCTCCCTCTCTCACCTCTTTGAAATCTTGAGCCAGATGTCACCTTCTCAGGGAGACCCCTCTTGATCACCCTATTTAAAATAGACACCCCAAGGGGGGGTTCCCTGGTGGAGTAGTAGCTAGGCTTCAGGGCTCTCACCGCCGTGGCCTGGGTTCGATCCCCACTCAGGAAACCAACCACAAACAAACAAACAAACAAATAAAACAGACACCCTGAAAGAAGAACACAAGAAAAAAAAAAAGAAAAAACCCAAAGAAAAAGAAATCCATATTAAAAATAAAATAGATGTCCTGACACTCCCTTCCTTACTCCCTGCCCTAGCTGTCACCAAAGCACGCACCGCCACCTGCCATGCTACATCCTTTGCTTTTTTTGTCTTCTCCTGGAATGGTAGCTCCTTCAAGGGCAAAGATTTGTTGGAATGTTTCTAAAATAACTTCTTCTTATGGAAAATTTCAGACGTGCACACAAGTACACAGAATGACCCCTTGCGGACCCATGACGCAGCTCCAGCAAGTAGCAGCTCCCCGCCAATTTTTTCGTCCCTCCTGGCTTTTCTCCTGCCCACTGATTCTTTTAAAGCGGGTCCTTCGCATCCTATCATTGTCCATCTGCACTTCAGCTCGTATCTCCAAAAGATAAGGAATCCCTTTTAGATGAGCAAAACCACAATGCCATTTTCATACCTGACACAAGGAGCAAAAATTCCCTCATATCATCAAATGTCACCTCGGTATTCAGGCTCCTCTGACCTACGTACGATTATCGAGCATTTGCTTGTCTCATTCTGTGCTGTGTCCTGAATGTTCTCTGATGTGTCCCCGGTGACCTTCCCAGGGCCGTACCCACAGGAAGGGTTCAGAGAGTATTTGTTGAGTGACTAAATGGACAAGTATGTGAATGAAAGTGAGCGAATTGTGGGGGAGTGTGGAGGTGACGGGAAGTGGGGTACAGTCTTTGTTCTAGGCCTGGCTACACCACTTCCAGGTAAGGGGACCTTGGGCAAATTGCCTTGTCCTCTTAGAACCTCTGTTTAGACAGAGGACATAGGAATTACAGGTGTCTCGGTGGCTGTGAGGAAGCAGTGGGGTTGTGGCCATCAGGGGCTGAGCCCTGGTCCTGGACCGCGGGTATCGGCCATCGTTACCTTCATCAATGCACAGACTTTATGGCAACAGTAACGTGTCCTGAACCAGGTGCCGTACCAAGAACATCTGTTCATGTAATGCCCATCGGCTTTTCAAACAAAAACCCACAGGCCCCATTTTTGGAGGTTCAAGCAAATGGGGCTACTGTCAGAGAGAGCTGAGTGGGGATGCTGGGCTGGGTGGGATCAGGACCCCCGTGTGTTCCAGAGCTAGGCTGACCACACGTACTGTTTTAAAGGGGACAGGAAACAGCAGTCCTCTGCCGTTTCAAACGGTATGACTGGCCAGCCTAGTCTCACCGGCCTAACTCCAAGGTGTCAGTAGGCTGACCCTCTGTACAGCTTGAAACAGAACTGTCCCATGTAAACTGGTACGTCTGGTCAGCTTATTCAGAACCCTGTGGACACCAGCCCTGGAGGTCTCCAGACTCGTCACACTCCTGGTACCCACCCACCCAGACTGCAGCGTGACCCCGTCACTCCCCGCAGCCTCCGTTTCAGGGACAGACCCACTCCCAGAAGCTTGTCCAGAGCCTTCCCCTTTCTCCCCACGGGTGGTCACTCACTGCATCTACCACCAGGGCTCTCCTTTCTCCCTCCTCACCTCCTCTGACTGCTTTTGTCCCCCCTTTACCCTCCTTCCAGCCTCCCCACCCCCATTTCTGCCTCAGTCGTGCCCCTCCCATAGATCTTGGTAAAGCACAAACCTGACCCTCTCCATGTCCCACTCTGAACACGCCATGGCTCCCCAGTGCCATTCGGAGAAAGCTGGAACTCCCCACACAGCCCAGAAGGCCCCTGTGTGCCACTGCCAGGCCCACCTGACCAGCCCAATCCCTCCCCTCCCCCACCACCAGTTCCAGCTTCAGGGCTGCAGAGAACTGGACAGTCACACAGGGCTCCCTTTGCTGAGAAGGGCCTGAGATTCTGTCTTGAAATTCTTCACAATTTTTGAACAAGAGTCTCCTGTTTTGGTTTGCATTGGGCCACGCACATTATATAGGTGGCCTTGCCCACCACTGACCTTCTTTCTGGTCCTCCGACCGACAAGCCCTTCTGAAATCGGAGCCTTCTTCACGCTTCTTCCTGATTGAGCCTCTCCCTCTCCCTTATCTGGCTAACAATGACCATTCATTCATCCAGGGCCTCAGCTTTGGTGTCCCTTCCTCCAGGAAGCCCTCCTTGACTCCATGCTGACTCAGGCATCCCTCTGGGCTTCCTAAACCCCTGTCTGGGCTCCCCTATCCCAGCGCTGGGTGGTCACTTTGTGGGGAGACAGGTCCGTCTTTCCCTCTGGACTCTGACCTCCCCAGGAGGGCAGGGCTGGGGCTGTCTCAGTCACTGCTGTGTCCCCAGCACGACATAGCCCTTGTTCAGCTGCAAGCAGGGTTTGGGGACATATGTTGAATTGGTAAGTGAAGAAAGAGGGTGGCAGGAAGGGGAGCTATGACCCTCCTCGTACTCTGTCCCTCCCAGCCGCACTTCAACAAGCTGATGCGGAGGAAGTGGTTGAGCAGCCCGGAGGCCCTGGACGGCATCGTGGGCACGCTGGGCGCTCAGGCCCTGGCACTGCGCAGGATGCAGGATGAGCCTTATCAGGTGCGACTGCTGGGGAGGGGCCTGAAGCAAGAGCTCTCTGCTGGGGAGACCCCTTCAAGGTGGGGAGCAAGTCTCTCGGGGTGAGATAGGTGGCGCTCTGCCTGGGGTCCACGGGGAGCCGTGTGCGCCTGTACTGGGGTGCAGGGCGTGGTGCCGATTGGGTTGGAGCCTGGTAGGTGGAGCCCCGGAGAATGGGGAGAGGGCTCGGATGGGGCACCCTTTGGGGCCGGTAGCGGGTGTCTGAGACTTGCTTAAGGGCAGAGGAAGGTGTCATCAGACAGGCCAGGGGTCACCCTCGGGCAGGGGGGCTGGCGCCTTGTGGGCTGGGCAGGAGTTCCCGTTGGGTGCCCAGAGTGGAGAGCGGGAAGAGGGGTCACCAGGGGGTCCTCACGTCTCCCTCTGTTCCCAGGCTCTGGTGGCCGAGCTGCACCGGCGGGCGCTGGTCGAGTACGTGCGGCCCCTGCTCCGCGGGCGCCTGCGCTGCCGCTCGGCGCGGACCCGCAGCCGCGTGGCGGGGAGACTCCGGGAGGACGCGGCGCAGCTCCAGAGGCTGTTCAGGCGGCTGGTCAGTGAGGCTGGCGGGGCGGAGGCTCCGAAACCACGGACCCGGTAGCCGTCTGGGCGGGGGCTTAGCATAAGCCCCTCACCCAACTTTCAGTCCTAGGAACCCATAACGCTCCAAGCCTTGCCCTCCCCGAGCGTAAAAACCGACAGCTGGCCTCGGCGTGGAGATGAGTCGCATCATGGTCTCCAGGCATTGCTGGGGAGTGCGATCAATTATGTGCTTAGAACCCTTCCGGGCACAAAGATGACACAGCACAAACAGCAGCTGTGATTGTGAGCACAGGTAGCAGGCAACCGCAACAGAGACTCCGAATCTTAGCATTCCCAGTTGGAAAGCACCAACTTTGATTTGTACCCAGTTGTAATCAGCAGGACAGGAAAACCCTTCGCAGACTTGATGCCCGGAGTTTCTAGTCTGGAGTCCTTGGAAAAAAAAATTTTTTAAATTTTATTAAGAAGGCAGAGCCATCCCTTGTGCATGTTATACAATTTTCTCCCAAGTTTGCAAGCTTAAGCTAGAGTCGAAGGGGTGCCCCCACACCCCAAATTATCTGCAAAACTAGGAATAACTTCTGGTATGGTGTTTTCTTCACATTTCCAAAGGTTGCAGATAACTTCTGACCCGTCTGTCCTCTGTCCCGTTTTACATAGGAGGAAACTGAGGACAGGAGGGGCTGGGTCTCAGGAGGGTGTGGTTTGCGGAGGGGGCGTGGGGAAGAGTGTCAGCCCCGGGCCTTCTCCTGCAGGAGTCCCAGGCCTCGTGGCTGGACGCCGTGGTGCCCCACTTGGCCGAAGTTCTGCAGCTGGAAGACACCCCCAGCATCCAGGTGGAGGTGGGGGTGCTGGTGCGGGACTACCCAGACATCAGGTGAGTGGCCCACTCCCACCCCGCCGCCAGGCCGGGGTCTCCGGAGGGCCTTGGCATCCGTCCCTGCATTTCCTGCCTCTGGGGTGAGGGAGGGAGGCGGCGAGCGTGTCTGACGGCCGTTTCCTGCTGGAACCAGGGCATTATTAATACGATTTCCCTCCTTCGCCGGCCGCCGCCGCCACCGTCGCTGCCGCCGCCACCAGGGCTCGAAAACAAACAGGCAAGCACAGGAAGCGCAGGGCAGGGGGGCTCGGGGGCCGCCTGGCGGCAGGAAGGGCCGGCCCAGCGGGGGAGCCGCGGGGGACACGGGGACACGCACGGGCACACGGGCGCACACGCACTGCCACAACGGCGGGCGCCGTTCAGATCCTGGCGGACCGTTTCCCTTCTCTGTCGTCCTCTCTGACCCTCATTTTCCTCATCTGTTCTGTACTCTTTCATGGGATTAGGAAATCGTCATCACCTACGGTGACAGCAGCAGCAATACCAGTTCTTGCTCACTGAGTCCTTCTGTCAGACCTAAGACCCACTCGATGAGGACAGGGTCCCAAGTGCTTGGCACCATCTGAGGGAGGCAGGAACTAAGAAGCTGTCCCCAAACATCACAGCTAGCACATGGCAAAGCTGAGACGTTAGAGGCAGCGGGCTGACTCTTAACGCTGGTGCACCTGACCGACAGGCCACACTGCCACCTGGAAACGTGAGGTGGCGATGCCAGACATGGCAGTACTGTAGTGCTATTGGGGCAGGCAGGTATTCTGTCCCCACAGAGACAAAACCACACGTTAACAAGGCATTGGTGGGGTTTAGGTTCTGGGGCTGAGGGCCAGGGGTTGAGGGCGAGGATTCCAGAACTCATCCAAGATGGATGGTTCTGGCTCTGGGGTGGAGCTCATGGTGTTGGGAAGGCATGGAACTCTGGAGTCCCATGGCACAGGGGACCCAGCATTCCTGCTGGGTTGGGGGTTTCTGAACTTGAATTTGGACTTGGATCTGAAGCTCAGTTTGAGAGATCTCAAGCTGAGTTTGGGGACTATTGAGTTGAGCTAGAAGGTTCTGGAGCCTCATTTTAGATGAGTGTTTTGGAGCTGTGGGGATTTGAAACCTGGGATTTCAGGCAGTGTAGAGCTGAGCTGGGCTAAAGGGAGCAGGGAAGGCCCCAGAGCTGTGTTTGAAATGAAAGTTCTGGAAATTAATGTTGGTTCAGGATCTTGAGTTGAAATACAGTGGTGGTTCTGGAGTTGTTTTGGATCCGTGATCTGGACCTGAGGTGAGGGTTCCATTGTGTTGGATTTAGGGGTGAGGGTTATAAAGTAGAGTGGGTTTGAGTTGGAAATGAAGGTATTTTGGTTCCAGAGTAGAATTTTGGTTGAGCTCAATTCTGGGAATAGGTTGGGGGTGAAGTGAATGAGGGTTCCAAAGTTGAATTTGGGGATGAAGGTTCTAGAATGGAGTCAAGGTGGAGAGATCTGGAGTTGAGTTTCGGCTGAGGGCTCTGGGGCTGGAGAAACTGCAGACCAGGCCTCGGAGTGAGGTGAAGTTTGGGTGGGAACGTGCGTGGGCACCTCACGTGAGGGGTGACGTGGCGCCGTTTGAGATGAAAGTGAAGACGAAGTTCTGTGTGACTCTGCATATCAGAGCTTAAACAGGCACGAGAGTACCAGAATGGAAATTTAGGAGCTGTCTGGGCTAAGGTGGGGCTGGAGCTGAAAGGTTATGTTAATCAGAAGCTGAGACAGGGGGAGTTCCCTGGTGGTGTAGTGGCTTAAGGCTTCAGTGCTGGCGCTGTCAGCGCTGCGGCCTGGGTTCGATTCCCAGCCAGGGAACTACCCACATACCAAAAAGCAAAAAAAAAAAAAAAAAAAGAAGAAGAAGCTGACACTAGGGTGGAAAGGAAGGTTGCCATGCTGGGTTTGGAGGTGAGAGTTCTGGAATCCTTGTGAGGATTTGGGAATGGTTGGAAGTGATGTCGTGGAAGGGGGCTGGCATGGGAGGAGGGGCTGGGGACCCTGGTGCATGAGGAGATCTGGAGGGCAGCTGGCACGAGGAAGGGAGAGATCTGGGGGAAGTGGGCAGAGGAGAGGGATCTGGGAGACTGGTGTGCAGGGGCAATCGGGAGCAGGGTGAAGGGACTCCAGAACTAAGGCAGGTTCTGGGATGGATGCTGGTCGGGTGGGGTCCACAGATGGGCTGGGTGTGCATCTGGAGCCCAGAACCCCATGCACCTGTCCCTTTTTCTGTCCCCAGGCGGAAGCACGTAGCGGCCCTCCTTGACATCCGTGGCCTGCGCAACACAGCTGCCCGCCATGAGATTTTGGCTGTGGCCCGGGACCTGGAACTGTCAGAGGGGGGAGCCCTGTCACCCTCTCGGGACCGTGCCTTCTTCGCAGACATCCCCGTGCCCCGCCCACCTTTCTGCCTTGGTCTCCCCCTGTTCCTGGGCCGCCTCCCCCTCTCCCAGCTGGCCAGGCCCAGTTTGGCACGTCTGCCCCGGCTCCGGCCTCCGTCTCCATCCCGGCCTCGGGCCCAACGCTGAGACTCTCGCAGCCCTCCGCCTCAGTGCCCTGCATCTTTGCTGCTGACACACAGTCCTCCTGACTCCCTGCCTGGGACCACAGACCCCTGTGATCGAGAGGTCCTCAGAGGTTTTCTCACCACCCCCAAACTCCCTGTACAGAAGAGAAAAGGGTCAGAGGGAGCAAGGACTTTCCCAAGGCCAGGAGCCTCGTTCCCAGCACCACCTCCCCAGCCCAGTGTGGCGGGTGGCGTTGGAAGGCTCTACAGAAATATCCCAGGCCCCCCCTTTCCCCTCACCTCAAGGTCTGGCCCCAATCCAATGTATTAAGGAATGTACGATACTTAGAATAAAGAGGTTTCTATTTAACACAAGGAAGGGCTGAGTCCCCAGTGTGTGGGGGGAGGAAGGACCGGGGGCAGGGCCCAGGGCCAAGGGCTTCTCACACGCCCAAGGCCGGGCTAGGCTCCAACTCTTGGGCAGCGCAGTGGAGACTGAGGGAGGCCCTGTGGGCCAGGACAGCCAGGCTGTCCTGTTTGCACCCATGTGGTCAGGTGGAGTCCATAGCCAGGTGGCACGACTCCGTGGCTGGCCCTTGGCCACTCTGAGCCAGAGTTCCTCATTTTGTCAGTCCCAAAGTGCCTCTCCTTTCCTGGGCCTGACGGTTCCACCTTGGCCTGCCCTCCCCATCCATCCTTAACCGGGAAGCTGTGTCAAGAGAGGAAGGAGGTTGGGGGCAGGGCCGGCGGCATCCAGGGCGCCCTCCTGGGTTGATGCAGGAAAATCTCAGGGTGGGAAAAATTCCAGCCTCTCACCCCCAGCCCCGCTAGATCCTGGTCCCCACAGAGACCTTGAGGTCATCTCCCTGTTGACCTCTGCCCCTCCGGCCGGTTGGACAGCCTATGATGGATGCTTCCTGGCATGATTTTTTTTTTCCTGAGAAGTCAGAAGGAGGAGGCAGCCAGGGGTCAGCATTGGAGCTGGGGTGGCCTCACGCACATTTGAATCCTGGGGAAGGTGGGGATTCAGGATCCTTGGAGCACCAGGGCTGTATCCCTGGGCAAGAAGCAGATCCTCTGTGAGCTGTGTGGTTTCTGTCCCTCTTTAGGGAACTGCTTAAGCTGTTTTTGCCCAGGACACGGTGAGACGTCCAGAGAACGCACCCTCCTCACTTCAGTTCCTAAAATGACACTTTTAATGTCATTGATATACATGAGAAGAATTGAGGAATTAACATGTTGTAGTTTGTAGGTATTTAATTCAAGATGTATTCATCTCAGCTTACCAGGATTCTTTTTAGATTTTGCAAACATTTTCTTCGTCTGACCTGAGAAGCTCTGACCTTACCCAGAGCCTCAGTTTCCCCTTTTGTAAGATGAAGGCAGTGGTCCAAAGAGCTGCAATAATTTAGTGCTTACTGCATACTGAGTCCCATGCTCCCGGGGATTCACTCATCAAACTTGCACACTTGGTAACAGGGACCCAGACAGGGGAAGTGCCAGGATCCCACTTGTACACTCCAGGCTCTTACAACCGCCACCCTGCTGAGTGAGCAGGCCTGGAGGCCTTAACCCGGAGGTGGCAGGTCCTGACTCATGAAAAACGTCAGCTGTTTGGACTCAGAGGTGCTTTCCATCCCCATCCCACCCTTTCTTGGCTGTGGGACTGGGTCAGGGTTGCAGCTCTTCCTTGGGTACCTGTGTGCCCTCAATGCACAGCATTGCATGGTCCCATCCCCCTGGCCTTGGGAGGAGGGACTATTTACCTCAGGCAGGAAGTAGGCTCAGATGAGGCACCAATTGAGGGACAGTATCTTAGAGGCAGTAGCCAGGATTCGAACCCCAATCGGATAGATTCCAAGAGTTCTCAGCCACTGTCCACCGAGCACCCATACCCCGCGTGCCTACCTATGCCCTACGCCTTGCTGCCCGGTCCTAGGCCACCCCAGGAGGTGAAGAGTGTTATTGTCCCGGGTGTAACAACAAGGTCCCCAAGGCTCTGACTGTTACTCCGTCTGGTCCTGCAGCCAGGAAGTGGCTGAGCAGACTCATCACTGGGGAGAAAAGATAAAGCCAGACGGCAAGGGAGACTATTCATATGGGCCACGGCCATGGTCCAGGGTGAGAAAAAGGGAGAAGGGGAGGCTCCCGACCATGCCCTTTGCTTCAACTGGGACCAGGATAATTTAGCTTCATCCAAACATGAAGTTGCAGCCAGGACCAAAAAGGCACCAGGACAGGAAACTCTGGGAAGGAGAGGCACCAGGGCTCCAGGTCCACCCCTCCCTGGGGCCTCCCTCCCGCCCCCACTCCATACCCACTTGGAGGGGGCCATTGCCTTTCTGCTGAACTGTGACTCTGGCGGTCATTTTCCATGGAGCCCTCAGCCTAAGGCAGCCCCATCAAAGCACCCGGACAGTGTGAGAGAGGCCCCCGGGGGTATGGAGGGAGGGACCAAGGGTGTCTAATGTCTGCCCAGCAGAATCCGTGAGCCCCTTCATAAGCAGGTGGGATCCAAGCACGTGAGCGAGTCTGACACAGCCTGGGCCTCGCTGTCACTGAAAGGAGAAGGGGCTAGGAGAGAACATACGTAGCTCCCACCCTGCCTCAGAGCCTCAGCCCCAGGCTTTCTCTACCTCTACTCCTTGTCAGAGCTCCCATACCCCTCCCTAGGCCTCAACTCCTCTTTATCATTTTTTTCTTTTATTGTTAGACTTACTAGGGTAACATTGGTTAACAAGAATTTCAACTCCTCTTTCTAAACCTCAGTCCCCTCTCTGAATCCCCAAACCTCTCCCTGAGATGCCACCCCACTCTGAGTCTCTATCTCTTGTCTTGAGACCCTGTCCCCTTCTGGATGCCCCCTCCCATTCTCCAAGTCTCCATTCCCCTCTCTGAACCAGCCCATTCTCTTTGCCTCTGAGGTCCTGCCCCCTCTCTAGGCCTCTAGGGGCTGTGAGTCGCGTCTCCAACTTGGGTCTCCTCTAGGTTACCCTATGTACCATTTTAAACAGGATAAAAAACAACACTGTCCCATTTCAAATGGTACATATGGTCAGCCTACTGACCCCTTGAATTTAGCCCAGTGAGACTAGGCTGATCATATGTACTGTTTGAAACAGGTCTGTACCACTGTTTTCTGTCCCATTTAAAATGGGACATCTGGTCAGACTCGTCTCCTCTGAGTTCCCACTTCCTCTATTCCTATGAATTTATTCCTTCCTTCCTTTCATCTATTCATCCCTTCATCTGAATTCATCCTCTACACCAACCTTGTTCAAGGCAGTTCTGGGGACACTGTGGTGACCTCAGTAGCATTGGCACTGCCTTTTTGGGACTGACAATCCAGTTGGGGAGCTATAGCTATCAATCAGAGTGGTCAGGGCTAGACTGCAGGAGCTCAGGGGCCTGGGGAAACCAAAGGGGTGCCTGACCTTGTCTGGGAATGTGGGGGGCTTCCTGGAGGAGGGGGCATGTGTGCTGAGATCCAGCCCCAACTTAGACCACAGACATCATCTTGAATTTCACAATATCCCAGAGGCCCCAAGGAGGTAAATGGAAACAATACACACCTTACATTTTTTTGACAGTCTCACCTACTGCACTTTGTTGTAAATGGAATGGTTTTCAAAGGGAAATACAAAATATTCACATCCTTGAACTCAGAAATCTCACTTCTAGGAATGCATTCCTTTGCCATAGGAATGCAAAATGGACACTTGAAGGAAAATAACCATCGCTACACTATTTAAGAAGCAAAGATGGGAACTGTCAAGGGGCAGCCGGTTAAACTGTGTCTGGTATAGCCCCAAATGCGATGCAATGCAGCTGATAAAGACTGGAGGCAGCTCTTCATGTTCTAACATGAAACACCCTCCAAGTTACTGTTAGGTGAAAAATGCAAAGTGCAGGACAGTGGATAGATCTCAGTAAATATGTTATAACTCGAGATAGAGATACTACCCAATTTGTATCCATGGCTACCTCTGGGGAATAGGATGGGAGCGAGAAAAGAGATTCCCACCTTCAAATTCATAAACTATCCCCTTTGGATATTTTCTCTTTATAGAGGTGTAATAAACACACAGTGAAGCAAACAGATTATTAGTGCAAAGCTCAATAAATTTCTATGGAGTGAGCACACCTATGTAACCAACACAGGTCAAGATACAGACCTTTAAGTCTCTCCCTCTTATATCCCCTCCCAACCACTCCCCCACCAAAGGTAATCACTATTCTGATTTCAACACCATTGATTACTTTTGCCAGTTTTTGAACTTTATATAATTGGAATCATACATTAGAATCAACACACAAAAATCTGTTGTAGTTCTAAACAGTAGCAATGAGTAATCTGAAAAGGAAATTTTAAAAACCATTCCATTTATAATAGCATAAAAAATAATAAGTAAATAGAAATAAGACTTGATATTGTTACATGAGAATACTACCCAAAGAGTACAGGTTCAATGCAATCCCTTATCAAAATCCCACTGGTGTTTTTGCAGAAATAAAAATATCCCAACTTAAAAGTCATAGGAAATTTCAAGGAATGCAGAAAAACCAGAATAATCTTGAAAAGGAAAACAAAGTGGGGGAACTCATACTTCTTGATGTCAAAACTTACTGCAAAGCTATGGTAATCAAAATGGTGTAGTACTGGCATAAAGACAGACATATACTTACTTGTAAACCAATAGAACCGAACAGAGAGGTCAGAACTAAACCCTCACATATATGATCAGGGTTTTCTTTCAACAAGTGTGCCAAGACCATTCAATGGGGGATAGAACAGTCTTTTACTTTTCAGCAAATGGTGCTGGGAAAACTGGACTCTTACCTTATCCTATGTACAAATATTAAGATCAAAAACCTAAATTAAGAGCTAAAACTATAAAACTCAGAAAAAAACATTGAGTGAAATCTTTGTAAGCTTAGATTTCGGCAATGGTTTCTTAAGTATGACACCAAAATCACAGGGAACAACAACAACAAAAAGAAATACATCAATTGGACTTAATCAAAATTAAAAACTTTGGTGCATCAAAAGACACTAGCCATAAAGTGAAAAAACAACCCACAGAATGGGAGAAGATATTCACAAATCATACATTTGATAGAGGCTTAATATCCAGAATATAACATAACTCAACAACAAAATAACGATCAACCTAATTAAAAAATGGGCAAAGGGCTTGAATAAATATTTCTCCAAAGAAAATATACAAATGGCCAGTAAGCCCATGAAAAGATATTCATTAGGGAAATGCAAACCAAAAGCACAATCAGATACCATCTCACTCTCATTAGGATGGCTATTATTAAAAAAAAAAAATTGGAAAGGAAAAATAACAAATGTTGACAAGGATGTGGAGAAATTGGAACTCTTATGTACTGATAGTGGAAATGTAATATGGTACAGAAATTGTGCAAAATAGTATGGAAATCTAAAATTACTATATGATCTAGCAATTCCATCTCCAGGTATAGACCCAAAAGAATTAAAAGCATTAACATCAAACAGATATTAGTTCACCCACGTTCCTAGAAGCATTATTCACAATTGCCAAAAGGTAGAAACAAACCAACATCGACAGGTGACTGGATAAACAAAATGTGGTGTGTCCATACAATGGAATATCATTTAGCCTTAAGAAGGAAGAAATTTCTGACACATGCAACACATGGATAAACCCTGAAAACATTAATGATCTAGTCACAAAAGGACAAATACTATATGATTGGATGAGGTACATAGATAGTCAATTTATAGAGACAGAAAGTGGTTGCCAGGGGCTGGGGTAGGGAGAATGGCCAGTTTATTTATTTATTTATTTATTTATTTATTTATTTATTTATTTATTTATTTATTAAAAATGTGGGTTGTTCCCTGGGTGGGAATAGAACCCAGGCCGCAGTATTGACAGTGCGAAAGCCTTAGCCACTACACCACCAGGGAACTCCGTGGGCAGTTGTTTAATGGGGACAGAGTTTCCACTTAATGGGGAAGATGAAAAAGTTCTGGAGATGGATGGTGGTGATGATTGCACAACAACATGAATGCTGCTGAATGTGAACTTAACAATGATTAAGATGGTCAATTTTATGTTATATGTATTTACTACCATTTTTCAATTTGAAGAAACTGAAGGCAAAAAAAAAAAAAGTTATTTGACATTCCAAAGCATAAATAATGTAGCACCAGACCTGCACAACAGGAAATATTTTGGAAACCCATTCAGACAGATAGAAAAAGGTACCAGTTGGAAATCAGGATCCACACAAGGGAATAAAGAGCACCAGACACCATAACTGTGTGGGTAAATATAGAAAATGTTTTCCTTATTATGCAAATCTCTTTTAAAAATTGACTCTCTGAGTAAAAATAATTACAAGGTGTTGTGGACATATGTAAAAGTAAAACATGTGACGATAACACATGTGCTGGGAGGGGAGAAATGCAAATGCACTATTGCAAGGTTCTTATACCATATGTGAATTGGTGGTAAATCACTTGAAAGTAGTCTGTGATAAGTTAAAGTTATAACATGAACTCTAAAGCAAACACTAAAATAAGAAAATAATAAAACAAAGAACTATTGCTAAGAAACCTACAAAGAAGATAAAATATTGAATCATAAAAAAATATTCAACTAAATCAAAAGAAGGTGGAGAAAGGAAAGAAGACTAGACGAGACGGATAGGAAAAAAAAATCAAGTTGATAGTTTTATACCTAATCATACTAACAATCACAATGAACTTAAATTAGTGAACACCCAATTATATGACAGAGATTTTCAGACTAATAAAAAGCAAGATCCAACTGTATACTGCCCACAAGAAATGCATTTTAAATATTACTATAAAGACATCATACACAGAAATTAAAAATGAAAAAATATAGGTGTTTATATTAGAAAATAAGAGTTTAAAGTCAATGATCTAAGCTTCCACTGTAAGAAGCTAGGGAAAGAAGGACAAATTTAACCCAAATTAAATGGAAGAAATAAGAAAGATGAGAACAGAAACCAATGGTATAGGAAATTGAACAAAAAATAAGAAAATTTAGTGTGAAAAAAGTTGGTTCTTTGAAAATGTTAATAACATTGATAAACCTCTCACTAGATTAAATCATGAAAAAGATTACTAAATTCAAGAATGAAAGAAGAGACATCCCTCTATTTCCTAAAGAAATTAAAAGAATAAAAGAAAACATTATGAACAATATTATGCCAATAAATTTGAGTACTTAGTTGAAATGCACAAATTTTTTTGAAATTTGGTAAATCACCAAACTCAGCACATGCAGAAACAGGATATCTGAATAGTACTATAGCTATTAAAGGAATCAATTCATAATTAAAAACCTGTCCACAAAGAAAATGTAAGGGCCAGATGACTTCACAGTTGAATTCTATTAAATATTTCAGAAAGATGTGATATCACTCTTACATAAACTATTTCAGAACAGAGCGGAGGAAAGAGTGCTCAAGGACTCACTTCATGAAGCCAGCATCACCCTGAAATCAAAATCAGACAAAAGTATTACAATGAAAGAAAAGTACAACCTATATTCCTCATGAACATAGATATAAAAGTCCTGAACAAAATATTAACTAATATCCTACAGCAACATACAAAAATGTTTCTTGACCAAGTGGGATTTATTCCAGATCACGAGGTGGATTTAACCACTATAAATCTATCAGTGAAATTCATCACATTATTAGAATTTTGGAGAGAAATTGTATCATCTTAATAAAAGAAAATAATTTGACATAATTCAACACTCATTCATGATAAAAATTCTTGGAAAACTAGAAATAGAATAAAACTTTCTCAACCTAATAAAAGGTATCTACAAAGACCTCCACAACATTTAACGATGAAAGACTGACCACTGTCCCTCTGGGATCAGGAACAGGATAAGGATGTCTACTTTCACCATTTTTATTCAATATTGTAATGGAGATCCTAGCCAGGACAATAAGGCAAGAAACAATCTGGAGTTTTGTGGTTGTGACTTAATAAAATTTACAACTTTTACAGCCTCATCAAGAACATCTTTCAGTTTAGTAGAAAGAGGCTTGGATGCAAGACTTTGTCTATGAATGCAGCAGTGACTCATAGTACATGGTGAGCTACTTCTTTAATTCGGCCGCATAGGCTTATAAAACAACCTGACATAGGCTTGCTTCTGCCAGTGCATACACCACAACAATTTGACCAACTAATGTCCTTTTCAATGAAATAACCATTGACTGAATTAGAAATATCTTCACCTGTGGTACACTCTGTCCATGGGTAACAAAGCAACAGGAAATAGGAAATTTAATTTCCTAGCAAGTACCTTATGATGACAAGCAAAATAGCTAAATCAGCAACATCTACACTTTCATCATCACGGATAGAAAAAAATTTTCCTTTTTCTAATTCTATCTACTATGACAGCTTCAACATTGTCAGACATTTCCTGAATTCACCAAGACATTGTATTGTTTGAAAAAGAGGTAGTATTGATTTTGCAGATATGTTTTTCCCCAAACATACAAAAAGTGATATCCTTAATACAAGGAGAAAGGAAATCTTCAGATATGGTGTGGGTTTTACCACATTTAGCTATGTGATAAGCAATACGGTATGAAGCCTCAACTGCATTCTCATTGTCTTTCTTTCCTGACATCATATATGAAGTAACAGTTGGATGCTTTTCTAAGCACCAAAAATTATGTATTTCTTTGTTTTTATACATAGGATGTTTAGTTTCTAAATGTTGCATGAGTAGAGAGGGTTTTGTGCAACCATTGGATAATGTTTCCCCACACACAACACACAAAGGCTTAGGACAATCATCATCCCTTACAAATGAAAACCCATATTTAATGGACTCTTCTGAGTATTTCCTTTTCTTCTTTGTAGTATCTGAGGCATGCACCTTTTTACTATCTCACAGGGTGGGTGTACTTTGGACATGTGTTGAGAAGTACTTGGTGACAGGTTGTAATCCACATCAAGTTTTGTTTTTTAAACCGTTCCTGTTTTCAACCACCGATCCATAATGGCACAACGGCACACAAAAACATGTAACAACAATAATGAATGCCACTCAGCAAGACACCTCTACATGTGGACACGAACACAGCTCTGAGACACAGATATACCAACGTTATGAAACCTTACCAAGTTGTACAGTGCTGCCAATGTAAGTGCACAGTGGCAAGTTGGCAAACTTAATTGTCAGACTTCATATATTAGAAAACTAAAAATTTTAAATCAAATGTCTAAGAAGGTAGAAAAAGAACAAATTAAAAACAACATAGACGGAGTTCCCTGATGGTGCAGTGGCTTAAGGCTTCAGCGCTTGCGCTGTCAGTGTTGCGGCCTGGGTTCGATTCCCAGCCAGGGAGCTACCCACATACCAAAAAGCAAAAAAAACAAAAAACAACAAACAAACAAACAAACAAAACATAGAAAAAATATTGCTAAGAACAGAAATGAATGAAATAGAAAAACAAACATAACAATATAAAAATCAACAAGTCAAAAGTTGTTTATTTAAAAGAGTAATATAATAAAAAACATTCCTACCAAAACCAATGAAGAAAATAAGAGAAAACAAATGACCAATATCAGGAATCAAAATGAGACATCACTATAGATCCTACAGTCATAAAAAGGGAAACACAAAGACATTATAAACCACTTCATTTAAAAATTTAGATAAAGTGTATAAATTCATGTCAATACATTTGAAAATTTAGATAAAGTGGATAAATTCTTTGAAAAATAAAACTTACCACAACTGACCTAAGAAGAAAGAACATCTGAATAGCCCTATATCTATCAAAGAAATTTAACACATATATTTTTTAAATTTCCACAAAATTTCAGATGGTCCTACTGGTGAAATCTTCAAGAAAGAAATAGCAATCTCACAGCAGCTTTTCTAGAAAATAGAGAAAACACTTTGGTGGTGGTTTTGTACTTGGTCAATGGGGCTGAGCTGGGCCTTACCTTTTCTAAAATCCCCTTCTCTTTATGGCTCTGGGTTAGAGTTGGCTGAGAGAGAAAATGTGCATAAAAATTCAAAGGAAGAAGTGAAACAAAGTCATTGTTCTTGGGTGGTTGTTTTATTTAAATGTGGCAAGACACAAATGGAGATGTGCCAGTGGGTTCCAGCTTGCTCTCACTCTCTGCTGAAGTGAGAGAAAAGGACAGATAGAGAGAGAGATGCAAAAGCACAGGACCTTGTTTCCTCATCACTATCTGCTCATCTCTTCTCAACTTTCTGCCCTGCTGCTGACCAACAGTGACCCCAGGCCCACCACAAGATGCAGAGGCAACAGCTTTCCATCGACTTTCTCACCAGCTGTCTTGGTGGTCCCACAGGCAGCTGCCAATAATGACATTCCCCATATTTTTCCTGAAAGCTCTGACTTACCCACCTGCAATAATACTTCAAGAGGGCTGGTTGGTGATTTTCCACTGGACCTTCAATTCCCCTTCTGGACCTTCTTTCCCCATCATCGCCTGCAACTGTGTAAGATTTTATTCCTGTAATAAATCCCTTACTTCATAAAACTTACAGTGCTTTTCAACTTCAAAATATTTCTGCCAAAAAACATTGATGTTATAGAGCACAAAGAAAAGATGAATAAGTGCTACAGGTTAAAAAAAGACTAAAGAAATGTGACAACTAAATGAATACATGATCCTGGATGGAAACCCAGACAGGAAAAAACATTACTAAAAAAGGAATTATTGTGACAATTGAAATTTTTTGTATATGGACTGTGTATTAACAGTGATAATTTCCTAAATGCAACCATTGTATTGTTGTTATTAGGATAATGTCTTTGTTCTTAAGAATTACCTACTAAAGCATTTAGGGGTAAGGGGTCATGATGGTGCAAATTGTTATTTTCAAATTGTCCATTTATCATCATCATCACCATCATCATCACATATGCACAGAGAGAGATAAATGAAAATTAAGCAAATATTAATGGGCAGTGGATCTAGGTGATGAGTATACAGACACTTGTCTTGTAACTTTCATAGGCTTAAAATTTTTCAAAAGAGAAAGTTCAAAATACCTCCACCTGTTCCAGAGGCTTTCTTTCCGTTCTTTGAAGGTTTGACCTCAAGATGAAGTCTTCTTACCTGTGATTGCTCTAGATTTGGGGTTGGGTCTTCAAGGTAAATCTAGGAAGTGGAATTACTAACTAGGTATGAGAGTAAACAGATGTTATTTTGTTAGTTAACTATTGTCAAATTTCTCATCATGGAGGTGTACCGTTTTGAATATTCAACAGCAACGCACTTCCAACTTATGCATTTTTGCCAATTTCATAGATGAGAAATGCTATATATTAATTGGCATTATTCTTATTATGAGAGAAGTTGAGCATCTTTTCATATAGTTAAAGACTGTTGATATTTGCTTCTCTGAGTTTTATTTTTATCTCTTTCACACATTTTAAAATATTGAGTGTTAGTCTTATATATTAAGGAGATAAACATTTTGTGTGTGATGTAAATTATACATATTTCCTCTGAGATTGCCACACTTTTACTTTGCTTATGGAATCATCTTTTCTTAAGTAGTTTCTAAATATGTGTAAGTAGTTTTGTTCATAAATTTTATTTTATTGCTCCTAGATTTCTCCCAATGTTTTATCATGAAAAATTTTAAACACACAAAAAAGTTGAAAGTGTGTAGTGAACATTCATGTGTCTACCATTTAGATTCTATTACTAATATTAATATTTTACTACACTTGTCTTATTATATTTCTATTCACTCTATCCCTCTATTTATCTAATTCATCTAACTTTTCATTGCATTTCAAAGTAACTTGCACACATCAGTACATCTTCCCTAAATAAGTCAGCCTGCATATCATTAAATAGTTCAATATTTGTTAGTGATTATTTTTGTGGTTACTTTTAAATTCCTGTATTAATGAGAAAGTTTCTCCCACTCACAAGATGGAAAGGAATTCATTCATGTATTATAGTTTTCGGGTTTCCATTTTTATATGGGGACTTCAGAAATATTTATGCAGATACAAGGTGGGAAGAATGGTTTCAATTTACACACACACACACACACACACACACACAAACACGGGGGTGCTCTATTTTAAAAATTATTTTTATTGAGGTACAATTGAGATACCATAAAATTCACCCTTTAAATGTGTGCAATTCAGTGGGTTTTTGTGTATTCACAAAGCTTTGCAACCATCACCAGTAGATTTTTATATATATATATACATATATAATATGTATATATTATATATGTATGTATATATTTACACCCATATGTGTGTGTATATCTTTCCCCCCTTCTAAATGGTTATGTAATTCAGTGCCACATATTAAAAATGCCATCTTTCTGTCAGAGGTTTGAGATGTTGCAATTGTCACTAAACGTCCAGGTGTTCAGGAGTCCAATTCTTTTCCACTGGCCTGCTTGTCCCTCTATTCCCATGTCTGGGACATCTTTGTTAACACCAACAGCCTAGTCCAGGATTATGGCCGGGGCGAGGACAAGTAGCCACACTTTTTCAAGGCCTTTTATCAGAGTGTTTTGCTTTTATCACAGTACATCCCCAACAGAGTTGCAAACTTTATTCCCCAGCGACTGAGAGAAAACCAACTGGGCAGGAAGAGAGCCATCAGGGCACCCTGGGAAGAAGAGGTACCAGGAGTCAGGATACACCCCACCCTCTGGTCCCCCATCTCCTCTCATCTCCCCAGCCCAAGGTGGGGCTCTGGACATCTCCCTGCTTCTGAGGACTAGGGGACCTGGACCAGAGAGTGTTCCATCCAGCCCTATGCCTATAGTTGCCCCATGAAGTCACCTGCACAGCGTGGCTGAGGCACCCAGAGGTTTGGGAAGTGAGGCCAAGAGTGTCCAATGCCTGCCGAGCAAAGTCTTCAGAATTCATGACAAACAGCCGGTATTTCATGTGATGGGTCATATTTGTGTTGACCATGAAGGGGCTTACTGTCTGCAGGAAAGGGGTAAGGAAAGAACTCCCCTCCCAACCCTCCCTAAGCGCCCAGGCCCTCTCTGAGAATCCCAGAGGCCCACCTACTTGTTCTCCCGAAAGGGTCTCAGAGAGCCCGTCCCTAGATCATGCTCCTGGCCACGCCCCATCAAGGCCACGCCCCCTGCGACTACCCACCGCCTCTGAGCCTTGAGGCTGCTCCACTGAAGCGAGTCACCACCCTCTGAAATTCCCCGCTCCAACCCGGTGAGCCTCCACTGTGTCTAAACTCCTACCCACTGCCAGAGCCCCTCCCCTTCTGAGTTGCCACTCCTGTCACGCCCCTGATGAGCCCCGCCCCCGCGGTCAGGCACCTGCATGATGATCCCGTGAGAGAAGTACTCCGCGCCCACTGCCTGTGAGAAGCTCCGCACAAAAGCCTGTGGAGGAAGGAGGGGGAGCGTCCCAGGCCCGTGAGTCTCCCTGTGCAGATTCCTCCAGTCTGCCCTTGCCCGAGCGCTGTCCCTGCTCCTAGAAGACTCCGTGGCTCCAGAAGGTCCTCAGGCTCCCCAACACCTTAACATCTAAATACTTCCGTGTTCTAAGCCCTCCCTCTATTCCCACACACCCACTCTCCATTCTAGTAGGTCCAGTCTCTGATCTTCCCACCTCATGGGTTCTCCTGTCCCCTAGCCTCCGTTTCCCTTTAAAAAAAAAAGAAAGAAAAGAAAAATCTGCCTTATCCACAGGACTCTGCCTCAGATGTCTGTCTGACCTGTGAATAGCCCCAGACACAAGTGAGCCATAGCTCTCCCGCCACACCTCTCCCTCTCTCTGTCTCACACAGGCAATGCGAGCCTTCTGGCCTACCCCTACCCAGGTCTCTAGGCTCTGGGTACCTTAGAAGCTGAGTACGCTGATAAAAGTGGACAGGGTTTCCTGTCAGTCACCGAAGAGATGTTGATGATAATACCTTTGCTCCTGGAGGAAGAAACATTAGTGGGACGGTGAGGAAGAGAGGATCCGGGTGACTTCCCAGCTCTAGCCCTGAGGCGTGCTATCTAATCTGACAAATGTCAGAAGGACAGGGAAGAGGTGGATACGTGGGTAGGACAGCTGGGGAAGGGAAAAAGCCTGGAGGTTGGAAGGCGGAGGATCCAGGGTGAAAGAGATAGAGACTGCCTCTTACCTGGAGACCATGTGGGGCAGGACAATGGCGGTCATCTGTAGAGAAGAGTGGAGAGGGCCCCATCTTTCCCTTTCCAATCCTTTCAACTGCCCTCTCCTCGAGTTCCCCATCCCCCTATCTTCTTTTGGGGCATACTCCCCTAGTACCTCCTCCACCACAGGCCCAGTCTGGGGGGATGCTGGGGACCATCCAGAGTGGTCAGAGCTACGCTGACCTTGTATTTAGCCCCTCCTAACCCAGGCTCACCTGGGCCACAGACATTATGTTGCAGTTTATAACATCGGAGAGTCTCTGGGGAAAAGAAGAGAACTATCAGTCCTTCCCTTCACTGACCCTGCCTTTTCTTAACTCCTACCTTTTCTTATTTCCTAGCTTATTTTTCATTTAACATGGAACACATTTTTAATTTTTTAAAGTAGAACCCACTAGAATTTAAAAAGCACATACCCTTCTATCCATCAACCCCACTTCTGGATATTTATTCCTTTCCAAGATACCCATGTGGGAAATGAATATGTCCAAAGATATTCATTGCAACACTATTTGTAGTCACATGTAATAGAAAGCATCTTGAATACTCATCAATGGTGGAATGACTAAATAAATACAGTGTAGCCAATGGCTGCATCACTGTGCAGTAAGTAAACGGAATTTTTACTTCTTTTGATTACAATGATCCCTAAGAATATGCCTAGTCGTAAAAGGTACAGCGCAGAATAGTAGGCTGCCTGCCACCCAGATAAAAATTACATTTATACACTTCTTTATGCACAGAGAAAAAAAAACAAACACATTTTTAATTGGCAGTCACTTTCGTAGGGGGAATGGTTTGAAGGAAAAAGGGAGATTTTTCACTTTCATAAACTTCTCCCTCTGGATTTTTTGACCCATAAACTTTGTCTAAAACTACCATACACACACCAAAGTGAACAAAGTAAAAAATGAACACATGACCCTTGCCTCCTCCCCAGTTAACTACTGTCTTGACCTCTAACATGCTCTAGAATACCTTTGTCCAGTTCTGAACTTCATGTAAGTGGAATCATACCATCTGCACTCTTTTATCTCTGGTTTTGTCTGCTAAGTATTATGTTTCTAAGATTCATTCATGTTGTGTGAAGCAGAAATTTATTCTTGTTCATTGTTATAATTTTCCATTGTATGAATACAGCATGCTTTACTTAGCTAACCAACTATTGATTGACATTCAGGTTGTGTCTAGTTTGGGGCTATCACAAATAAGTATATCTAGATACACTCCTGAATATGTCTTTGGACACATGCACTCATATAAAACCAGGAGTGAAATTGAGGGAGCACAGAGTATGCATAGTTCCCCAAGTCATCCAAATTTATATGCCCACTAGCAAAGCTTAAGAATGCTAGTTGTCCCACATCCCCAACAATACTTGGTACTGCCAGTACTTTTAGTGTCAACCATTTTAGTAGCTGTGTAGTTATATCTCACCCTGGTTTGAATTTGCAGTTCCCTAATAAGAATGAGGTTGAATTCATTTTCTTTCTTTTTTTTTTTTTTTTTTTTTGAGTAGTTCCCTGGCTGGGAATTGAACCCAGGCCACAGTGTTGATAGCGCCGAAGCCTTAGCCACTACACCAGCAGGGAACCCCCCTTGAATTCATATGTTCATTGGCCATTTGGATTTCCATTTTTGTAGAATGCCTATTCAAATCTGGTTTTCATTCTTCAACTGGATCATTTGCATTTTTAAAAGATATATTTTTATTTTCCTTCTAAATACAAGCTCCTTATTGGTTGTGCAAATATCTTCTCCCACTCTATGGCTTGTCTTTTCACTCTCCTATTTGTCTTTGAATGAATAAGAGCTCTTAGTATTAATGTAATCCAGTTTATGATCACTTCCTTCATGTATTGTGCTTTTTGTTTCCTGTTTAAGTCTTTCCCAATAGTAATTATGTGAGGTGATAAATGTGTTAACTAACCTTATTGTGGTAATCATTTTACAATATATATGTGTATTGTCATATTGTACACCTTAAACTTACACAATGTTATGTGTCAGTTATATCTAAATAAAGCTGGAGGGGGGGAATCTTTCCCAACTCCATAGTCATGAAGACATTCTTACATGTTAGCTAAAAGTCTTTATGCTTCACCAATCTGACTTCATATTTATATCCAAAATCCAAGTGAAAATGATTTCTGTCTAGGGTGTGAGGTAAGGTCTTACTTTTCCCTAGATGTATATATTCACTTGATTTATTGAAAGATAATTCCCACCCCCAATCTGTAATACCCTCTTGTTGTAATTTCAGTGTTCATATATGTGTGAGTCTATTTCTGGACTCTATTCTGTTCCACTTGGTCTAGTCCTCTGTCATTGTACCAATATCACACTGTCTTATTTACTGTAGATTTATAATCTTGTTATCCAGGGGAGTTTCTCTTCAAGATGTTCTTAACTATTCTTGGCCCTTTGTATTTCCATATAACCTTTACAATCAGCTGGTCAATTTACATAAAAGAATCTGATGGGATTGTGTTTGCGATTGCACTAGATGTGTGAGCATTCCTTCACAATACAGAAACTGCCAAATGATTATATGGTATACGACGGAGATACAAAGTATATCCCTCCTTTAACATAGGTCTCAAAATTTCTCTCAGTAATGTTTTATGGTTTTCTGGAAGAAAAGGAGGTTTTACATTATCCCTTTAGATTAATTCCTAGATATTTGATGTTCTTAACTGCGATCATAAAGCGTATCTTAAAAAATTACTTTCTAATTGTTCATTGCTAATATGTAGATATAAAATTCACTGAATTGATTAATAATTTCTTTTGGACTTTTTATATAAATAGTTTCATTATTTATATTTCTTTCTTTACTAGCCTTATAACTTTGATATATTTATTTTTTTACTGTATTTTGCTGGCTGAGACCTCCTGTAAATGTTGACTATAAGCGGTCACGACGGAATTCCTTGTCTTGTCCCCAGTCTTGTAGAAAAAAACATTCAACATTTCACCATTAGATATGATGCTAGTTGCTGGTTCTTTGAAGATTGTCAGATTAAGGCAGTTTCCTTTTATTCCTAGTTTGCTTTGAATGAATGTATGTTAATTCTTAGCAACTAATTTTTATTTTTCCTATATCTATCCAGGTAATTATATAGTTTTTCTCCCTTTTTTCTGTTAACATGGTAAATTACATAGATTGATTTTCAAATTCTGAACCATTCTTGCATTCCTGGAATAAAGTTCACTTGATCATGATATAAAATTCTTTTTATGTATCACAGGGCTTAGTTAGCTAATTATTTTGTTTAGGATATTTGCATTTACATCCCTGAAAAAGATTAAGTTCTAAGTTTTCTTTCTTTTTTTTTTTTTTTTTTTTGCTTTTTGGTACGTGGGTAGCTCCCTGACTGGGAATCGAATCCAGGCCACAGCGCTGACAGTGGCAACACCGAAGCCTTAAGCCACTACACCATCAGGGAACTCCCTAAGTTTTCTTTCTTGTAATTTCTTTGTTGGGTTTTGGCATAATGGTTACATACCCTCATAAAATGAGTTGGAGTCTTTGAAACAGTTTGGATAAGATTGTTATCACTTTGCCCTTAAATATTTGGTAGCTCGTTGGTAAAGGCATTAGAACATGGAGCTTTTATTTATTAAAAGGTTTTAAAATTTTATTTATTTTGAAGCTTTCTATTTAAGAATAATACAGATCCTGAAATGTGTTCATATTATAAGTGTATATAGTGCAGTGACAAACTGAATATAGCCATGTAGGTAGCATCCAGACATTTTAAAAGATAAAACCATCAGCTCATGAGAAACCTCCATTCATGTACTTCTATATGCTACCCCACCCAAGAATAATCTCTATTGTAAGGAGGTTTTCAGTCTGGATACAATTTTCTTAACAGATATAGCACTAGTCAGGTATACTATTTCTTCTTGCAGTCATTTGGATGCATCATGTTTTCTAGGAAATGGCTCAAGTAATCTAAATTTTCAAATTTTTGCCCTTAATTATTAGTAGGGCCTTCTTATATTTTTAGTATCTTTAGTAATGTCCTCATTTTCATGCAGATATTAATACTAAATCTTACAGGGTTTTGTCTATTTTATTAGTTTTTCACCATAAATTTTTGACTTTCTAAATTCTTTTTTTGGACACACAGATCAATGGAACAGAATCAAAAACCCAGAAATAAACCCACAAATATATGGACAGATAATTTTTGAAAAAGGAGTGAAAAATATACAATGGTGAAAAGAAAGCCTCTTCAGTAAATGGTGCTGGGAAAATTGGAAAACCACATGAAAAAGAATGAATCTGAACTGTGAACTCTCACTGTATACCAAAATTAATTTAAAATGGATTAAAGACCTGAAACAATAAACTGTATACAAGAAAGCATTGCAACTAAACTTATAAACCTTTAGTTTAGGAAGGACTTTATGAACTTAACCTCAAAGGCCAGGGAAATAAAAGCAAAAATAAATGAATGGGACTGTATCAAACTAAAAAGCTTCTGCACAGCAAAAGAAACCATCAACAAAACAAAGAGCCAGCGAAATGGGAGAAAATATTTGCAAACAATGCCTAGATAAGGGACTAGTATCTAAAATATATAAAGAACTTATACAACTCAACAATAAAAAACAAACAATCCAATTAAAAAATAGGCAGAGGACCTGAACAGACACTTCTCCCAGGAACACATACAAATGGCCAGCAGACATATGAAAAAATGTTCAACCTCACTAGCTATCAGGGAAATGCACATCAAAACCACAATGTGATAACACCTCACACCTGTTGGAATGACTATAATCAACAAGACAAGGAATAATAAGTGTTGGAGTGTGTGGAGAAAAAGGAACCCACATGCACTGCTGATGGGAATGCAAACTGGTACCACCACTAGAGAGAACAGTATGGAGGTTCCTCAAGAAATTAAGAATAGAGTTACCATATGACCTGGCAATCCCACTTCTGGGTATCTACCAAAAAAAAAAAAAAAAAAATCGAAAACCTTAGTCTACAAAGATATATGCACCCCAATGTTCTTTGCAGCACTATTCACAGTGGCCAAATCATGGAACTAGCCAAAGTGTCCTTTGATAGACAACTGGATAAAGAAGCTGTGGTACATACACACAGTGGACTATTACTCAGTCATAAGAAAAGATGAAATAGGATCATTTATGACAACACGGATGGACCTTGAGACCATCATGCAAAGTGAAATAAACCAGACAGAAAAAGCAAAGGACCACATGATTTCACTCATTTGTGGAGCACAAAGCTGAAAGCAACAAAGAGACAAAGACTCAAGGACACAATCAATAGTTTAGTGGTTATCTGAGGGGAAGAGGGGTGGAAGAGAAGGGATAGGATCTCAAATGTATGGTAATAGAAAGAGAACTGACTCTGGGTGATGAACACATAACACAACACATAGATGATGCACTGTAGAATTGTACACCTGGAACCTATGTAATTTTTACTAACCAATGTCACCTCAATGAATTTAACAATAAAAATGTTTAATTTCTGCTCTTAGCTTTATTATTTCTATCCTTGTGTTTTCTTTGATATTCCTTTTCTAATTTTCTGAGATAAGTACTTAAATAATGATTTTCAACCTTTTCTGTACTTAAGATTACATAGTTTCTTTGCACCCCATGAATTTTGATGTGTAATATTTTTATTATCATTCAGTTCAAATGTCTCCTAGCTTTTATTGTGACCTAGAAACTTTCTATACATGTATTATTTAATTTCCAAACACATAATTGTCTCCCAATTTTAAAAATTATTTATTCCTAACTTAGTTTCACTATAGAAAGAAAGCAAACTGTATCTTTTGGAGCCTCTGAAATTTGTTAAAAATTGCCTTACGGTCACAAGGAAAAGTCAAAATAATGTATTCTTTTGAATAAAAAAATACTTTTAATTATTAAAAAAAATTGCTTTACGGCCCAACAAATGGTCAGTTTTGTGAAATGCTCCATATGTTCAAGAAAATAATTCATATTCTGTGTTTTTGTGTGTTTTTAAGACTTTGGTTTTCAGCATTTTACTAGTACATGCCTGGTGTGTTTTTTTTTAATACTTGCTTGGGGGTCATAGTGATTCTGGAATTTGATTGATGCTTAATATTGATCAGTACTGTATAATTCTTAGCCATTATGTTTTTAATCCTTACTCCATCTCATTTGCTCTCTTCTCTTCTCTGGGACTCCAGTTACACACATGTTGAGCATTTTCACAATACCCTACATGTCTCGTATCCCTTTCTATATTTTCTATTCATTTGCGTCTCTGTGCAAGTGTCCAGATAGCCACTTCCGTCCTCACTTCCAGTTTACCAATTCTCTCTTCAACTGTGTCTTTTTCAATATTAAATTTATCCATAAAGTTGCTTTTGGGTAACTGTATTTTTCAATCCTAGAATTTTATTTTTTTAATTTCCACTTTTCTGAGTAAATTATAAATTGTGACTTTTAATATATTGTATGAATTAATTATAGTTATTTTAAAAATTTATGTTGAAAGATGCATCACACAAAATGGCAGAGCAGAAAGCTTTTGTGGTTGGTTCCTTCACTGAAACAACCATTGAGCTGGAAAGAGCAATTAGAACAAACTATTTTGGAACTATGGAATGTGATGGAACACATATCAATTGGGGAGTGCTTCATGGAGAAACTGATGATCTTTCAAAAGTAAGTAATGTGGGCAGAACCAGCCAGCATCCCCTATTCCTCAGCCCCATTGTGGTTGTGGAAATAACATATTGCATTCTTGGATTGACTGGCTGGTACCAGAGAGAACAGGGAAGACCCTGACTGCCAAAAATCCGCCCCCCCTTTTTTTTAAAATGTGGGTAATTCCTTGACTGGGAATCGAACCCAGGCTGCAGCATTGACAGCGCTGAAGCCTTAGCCACTACACCACCAGGGAACTCCCTGCCAAAAATTTAGGGTTGTGGATGGGAACCTAAGATGGAGGTGAGAGAGGAGATCCTTGAAATCTCTCCTGGAAAATACAATTGAACAACTGGGACCCAATGGGGAAACCCTCAGTGGTACAGTCTCAGTTGAGAGATACACACATCATAAGAAAACATCTGAAGATCAGAGAAATAGGGTCAAATGGCAGAGGAGGGAAGGGAGCAGAGTGGAGACAGGGCTGCAGAGCGCAACTGGGGGCTGGCAGAAGAAGGAATGAGATGGGGACCTGAGAACACTAGCTAAAGAGCAACAGGTTCCCAAGCAGGTTAGAGAAATGACAAGAGCAGAGGTATGGAAGGCTGAAACCCTGTGAGACCATGGGTGAGTTAAAACTCCAACAACTTGCTGGGGATCTGACTGGAGTTCTGTGCCTTGGGTGGGTTAGATGCTGAACAAAGGCTCTGAACTGCCTTGGGTGAGAATAGAGCCCCAGCTGCAATGCGGTATAAGCATGGCAGCACTGGCTCCACCACAAATTGGCTCTGGATGAGTTTGAAACTGAGAGCTGGCTCCATGGAAACACAGAACAGAATAAAACATGGTCCTGTGTGAAATGCAGGCTCAGGAGAAAAGAGAAAGGCAAAGCTGACAGCACACACCAGGCCTGCACCAGGCCCACCAAGGCATCCCTGATGGAAAGGCTTGTATTATGTTGGAGACAGGACCCAAGGGAGCAACTCTGGGACACAAAGTAGCTGTAAACCACATTGCCCCCATCCCCAGGCAGAACCATAGACACAGAGCCTGGGTGCTTCCCCTAACTCTCTCCCAAAGTGTGCCCCCAAACTTCATCTAGTGTCTGCTTTCCAGCCAGCTGGAAAAATAAAAGGCAAACAAATCTGCGCCCTTTCCAACAAATCCTGCCCCTACAGAAACCAGCATGACGGCTCAGGGAAACTGCAAAATAGAGGCACTGCAGTTTTTTCCTGCACTGATCTCAGAGGCATAGCACACCACTGCCCACCACATTTTCCCAAAGAGGAGGCACATCGAGAACAAGATGACTGAGTCAAAAGAGGAGAAGTCCACCTTGCAGGAAAGCTCCCAGAGGTAGAAGATTAAATAACCAAGAGAAAATATTATAATACACTCCAGCAACACCAACTGGTAAGTGGAATAAAGACCTCTTTATATCTGCCACAGAAGAAGTCCTTATGTCCAGGAAAAGAAACACATCAAATACAATGAGAACTTTAGGATTCAAAGCTGCTCAGAAAGAAAATGGAAAATCTCCAGAAAAGGAGTTTATAGATCTGTAAATATATGATCTAAGTGACACAGAATTCAAAGCTGCAGTTCTTAAGATACCCAGAGAGCTGAAAGAATGTTGGCAGAGTACCCAGACACAGAGAAATGATCTCAGAAAGTAAATCTATGAACAAAAGGAACATTTTAACAAAGAAATTGAAAATATAAAAAAGAGAATCAAATAGAAATTCTAGAGATAAACAATGCAACAAAAGAACTGAAAAATAAATTAACTAACTACCATAAGAAACAGGGCCATCAAGATGGAGGAAAGAATTAGTGATATCAAAGACTGGAACATGGAAACAACACAGAAGGAAGAAAATAGAGAATTCAGAGTCAAAAGAACTCAAAGAACTCTGCAAGAACTATCTAACTCCATTAGTAAGAACAACATTAGAATAATAAGAATACCAGAAGGGGCAGAACAGAAAATTCACAGAGAGCTTATTCAAACAAATAGTAGATGAGAACTTTTCAAACTTATGGAAAAATCTGGAACCCCAAATTGTAGAAGAAAACAGAACTCCTAGCTACCTGGACTCCAGAAGATCTTCTCAAAGGCACATTATACTGAAGATGTTGATATGATTAAAACAAGCTTGGTATAAGATTAAGATGTTAATTGTAATACCCAAGGTAATAACTAAGAAAATAATTTCAAAAACATACAAAAAGGGAAAGAAGAAGGAATACAATTAACTAAATAAAAAATGTTGGTAGAAATAGATGGGGAAAATGAGACATAAAACAAATATCTAAATGGCAGAAGCAAATCCTTTCTTATTAGTACTTTTTACAAACAGACTAAATTCTTCTATTAAAAAACAGAAATTGGCAGACTGAGTTTAAAAACATTACCTAACTATATGCTGTCTACAAGAGAGTCACTTTAGATACAAAGACACTGTAAATAGAAATATAGAAAAATACATTCCATGCAAATAGAAACCAAAAATTTGCTGTGGTAGCTATATTATTGTCAGATGAAATAGACATTAAGTTTTTTAAAAATCATAAAAGACAAAGAAGGACATTATATTTTTTTAAAGTGCAATGCAGCAAGGAGATACAGCAATTATAAATTTATAAGACCCAACAACAGAGCCCCAAAATATATGAAGCTAAATACCATATACACAAAAACTCAAAATGGATCAAAGCCCTAAATGTAAGAGCTAAAATTATGATACTCCTAAAAGAACATAGGGAAAAGCTTTATGACATTGAGTTTGGCAATAATTTCCTGGCTATAATACCAAAAGCACAAGCAACACAAGAATAAAATAGATAAACTGTATTTCATCAAAATTAAAGACTTTAGTACATTAAAAGACATAGCCATACACTAACAATGAACTAGCCAAAAGGGACATTATGAAAACAATTTCATTTATAATAGCATCAAAAATAACACATATACTTAGAAATTAACTGAATTGAGCAGGAGAGACATACTTAAAACAACAAAACATTACCAAAAGATATTAGAAAATAGATAAACAATTGGAAAGACATCCTGTGTACATGGATTGGAAGACTTAGTATTGCTAAGATATCAATACTGGAGTTCCCCGGTGGTGTAGTGGCTAGGCTTCAGCGCTGTCAATGCTGCGGCCTGGGTTCGATTCCCAGCCAGGGAACTACCCAATTAAAAAAAAAAGAAAAAAAAAAAGATATCAATACTATCCAAAGTGACCTATTGATTCAATGCAATCTTCATCAAAATCATAATCTAACAGCATTTTTGTGCAGCAATAGCAAAACCCACTAAAATTCACGTGGCATCTCAAGGGCCCCTGACTAGCCAAGCTAATCTTGCATTCATCAGGTCCGCTTTTGCGTATGTGCCCAAAAGAACTAAGATCTTCTCAAAGGCACATTATACTGAAGATGTTAATATGATTAAAACAAGCTTGGTATAAGATTAAGATGTTAATTGTAATACCCAAGGTAACACGCAGGGACTCAAACAGATATTTGTACACCAACATTCACAGCAATATTATTCACAACAGCCAAAATGCAGAAGTAACCCAAGTGTCCATCAACACATGAATGGATAAACAAAATGTGATGTATACACACAATGGAGTATTATTCAGCCTTAAAAAGAAAGGAAATTTTGACACATGCTACAACCTTGATGAACCTTGAAAATATGCTAAATAAGTCAGGCACAAAAGGACAGATACTGTATGATTCTACTTATATGAGGTACCTAGAGTACTCAAATTCATAGAGAGAGAAAGTAAAACGGTCGTTTCCAGGAGCTAGGGGTAAGGGAGAAATGGGGAGTTATTGTTTAATGGGTACAGAGTTTCAATATGGGAAATTGAGAAGTTCTGAAGATGGATGGTGGTGATGGTTTCACAACAATGTGAATGTATTTAATGCCACTAATCCATCCACTTAAATAAAGTTAGAATGGCAGTTTATGTTATTATATTTGCTACAATCAAAAATAAAGAAAATTAAAGGAATGAAGTGCTGATACTTGCTCTAACATAGATGAAATTGAAAAGATGTTAAGCGAAATAAGCCAGACCCAAAAGGAAAAACATTTTATGATTCCACTTGTATGAGGTATCTAGAATCAGCAAGTTCACAGAGCCCAAGAGGAGAACAGAGGTTGGGAATAGGGGAAAATGGGGAATTATTGCTTAATAGGCCCAGAATTTCTGTTTGGTATGATGAAAAAGTTCTGGAAATAGACGGCAATGATGGCTGTATAACACTGTGAGTGTACTTAATGCCACTGCATTGTATGTACACTTTTAAATTATGAAAATGGCAAATCTGGAGTTCCCTGGTGGTGTAGTGGCTGTCAACGCTGTGGCCTGGGTTCGATTCCCAGCCAGGGAACTACCCACATACAAAAAAGAAAAAAATAATAATAATAAAAATAAAAATAAAATGGCAAATCTTATGTTATGTGTGTGTGTGTGTGTGTGTGTGTGTGTGTATCTGATCACAGTTTTAAAAATCTATGTTGACATTTCCATTACCTTGGTCACATGTAGACTTTTTTACATCATCATTTCTTTTGTTTGTAGTCATCATTTTTCTTCTAATATTCCTGGTTATATTTTGTTGAGTACTAGATATCTAATATAAAAAACTGTATTGCTAATTTGAAATTCTAGACTACAGTTGACCCTTGAACAACACAGGTTTGAACTGAGTGTGTCAACTGAAAAAAGTCCACATGTATGAGTGGACCCGCCCAGTTCAAATTCACTTGTTGGAGGGTCAACTGTGGTTTTTTCCTCTAAAAATGGATTGTTTTTGCTGCTTCTAGGCAGCTAAACTAGGGGGCGCTAAAATATCAGATCTCACCTTAATTCCCTAACAGATCGAGATTATTTAGAATCTGTTCCAGTTCCTATAAAACCTAGCTCGACTTTACCCTAACTCCTAGATCATAGTTCTTCAGGATGCCCACCAAAAGCCTGGAATATTTTCCAAAACTCTGAAAGACATTTGTTTGTTTTGTTTTGTTTTGTTTTAGCACCAACAGTATGTTGAAAGCTCTGCACTCAAATCTTGGTGCTACAATTCCTCATTGCCTTAGTAGTTAGTTGTATGATGCCTTCAAACAGTTTTTTTTAATCCAGAGTTCCTAATCATTCTCATTTACAGGGTTAGTCTCAAACAACAACTTCCTGTAACACAGCTAGCCTCTCTTTAAATTTTATAAAGTGAGTATATGCATTACTTTGAAATAATATTTTAAAAAATAAAAATGTAAAAACCATCTTGATCTTGTTTGGTCTTTGTCTAACAATAATAGCTAACACTTATGGAGCATACAACTTGGGTTTACGTGCATTATTTCATTCCATTGTCCTACGAGCCCTTGAAGGCCAACAAAAATATTTATTCCCATTTTATAGATTTGAAACTGAGGCACAGAGAAATGAAGTCATTTGTCCAAAGTCACATAACTGATTTAAAAAAACAGAGCTGAAATTTTCACCTCTGTGCATTCTTTCTCAGAAGGCTACCGGAATCTGCTCCAACAAAATGAGGGAGTAAATTTAAAAATGCTATGACACGTGATAGAGAAAACGGGCTTCCTAGGAGAAAGATTAGGAGAGGTCCCAGGATTTGTGACCAAGAGGGTAACCAGTCCAGCAAGAAGATAAAATTGCTTGAACTTTTTTATAGTTTTGGATTACAGTTCGGAATTGAAGTAGTGATAAGGACACAGAAACCCGAGTAGCTGAAAAATCAAGACAATGGCTAACTCCAAGGAGAAGAAAAATTTGTTAAAGAAAGGAAATATCATCAGGTCCACTACATGGCTCAGCTGTGCAAAATGTTTTCATATACACAGTATTGTGATTCTGTAGCCACATCTATGGAATATCATGCTGGAGGATAGGAGCCTGGAAGGGTGTGTGTTTGTGGTGTGGGCACAAGTGTCTGTGAACTAGAACTACTCCTCACCTACCATTGTAGTTACTAAATAATGGCTGAAACTGAGAAATCAAAATGTACGCTATAAACATATTATTTAAAAGTATAACTTACTTTTAACAACCCTTGTAGAACTATTTGACTTTTTGTAACTTTAATGTAAAAAACCATAAAGATAATTTAATTTAACAAAAGAGGTAGGCATCTGAAACTGAGGTACAGGAGACCATGTGACTCCCATCAGAAGAAGTATGGGGATATAAGTACAGGTAATTAAGAGAAAAGAAGCTGTGGATTCAGGAATGACCCCAAATAAAAATTCAGGGAGTTCCCTGGTGGTATAGTGGTTTAAGGCTTTGGCGCTGGCGCTGTCAACGCTGTGGCCTGGGTTCGATTCCCAGCCAGGGAACTACCAACATACAAAAAAAAAAAAAAAAAAGAAAAGAAAAAATTCATAGAGAAATTAATAAATGGCAATCATTGTTAAGAAGATTTAGATAATTAAATGCTTAAGGGAAAGGTTAAAATTTTAATGGAGTTCCCTGGTAGTGTAGTGGCTTAGGCTTCAGGGCTGTCAACGCTGCAACCGGGGTTCGATTCCCAACCAGGGAACTACCCACATTAAAAAAAAAAAAAAAAAAAAAAAAAGTAGAAAACCAGACTCCAAATGGGAGGCACTGGTTTTCCCATATGGGTCATTCCCTTAACGTAGCACCAGGGAACAAAAAATGGCAGGACCAGACTCAACTTGAACAGTCGTACCGGTTGGGCACTGGAGAAGGCCGCCCCATGGAAGGGGACCTCCTTCATATCCGATATCAGAGATGTGCCGCTTTGAAAACGGTTTGCCAAGGAAGGTAGTAAGAGTACTCTGTTCTAACAAAGCTAGCATATTGCGTGGTTTACCAACAGGGGGCAGTAGTGGGAGCAAGAGCTAACGACCTAGCTAGTACTCAGTTTCACTCACTTTGGCGACGTTGTCACAGTCGAGCAGCTTCATCATGCCGGTTACATAAAGCATGCCTACATTGTTCACTGAGCGAAAGGGGACAAGTTGTATTAGTCCAATTGTCCCAGGGAGACCGGGTGGGGTTGGAGGGAGGGCGACCACAAGAGGGCTCTGGGTCAGGTGAGCATAGGGGCTCCTGAGGGCACTGTTCCCTCAAGCAGGACCGCGGACATACCCAGGACTCCAATCTCCAGGTCCTTCAGTCCTGCCTTAATGGCCTCGTAGATCTCCAAGCCCCCGGTGAAGTCGGCCTGGATGACTCGAGTGACCCTGCCATGAAGCCGCTCTGGGGAAAGCGGCAGTAGGAACCAGTCCCACCTCTGCCCCAACCCTCTCTGTCCCCGTTCAGCCCCAGCCCCTGCCCCATCCTTCCCTGAGCCCAAACGCAGCTGAAGACCCCTACCTCCAAACCGACTCCATCCTGACCACGCCCCCATCTAGCCCCAGCCCAGCCCCCTCCATTCTGACCACACCCCGTCCAGTCCCAGCCCAGCCCGCAGGCTGTCACCTATCTCCTTTGCCTCGTGCTCCAACTTGCTCAGGTTTCTGCTGATGAGGACGATATTTAAACCTCTCCGAGCGAGCTGCGGGGATTCAATCATTTAGTCACGAATTCCGCGAATATGTACGGTGTGCTGACTGCATGTTGCAGTGTTATCAGCGCTGTGGAGGCCTAAGTGAACGAGAGAAAAACAGAAGCCTGCCTTCATGGAGCTCTCTGGGGAAAGAGTATTCCAGGCAGAAGGAACAGCAAGTGCAAAGACCCTTGCAAAAGGCTGGCGGCTTAGGGGACAGCATGGAGTCTAGAATGCACTGAGCAAAGTGACCAGATGTATAGCAGCTCAGCGAGGTGGGCAAGGGACCAGATCAGACGGCCTAAAATTTGCCCCAGTGAAAACTTTGGCTTTTATTCTCAGTGATAGAAGAATCCAATTATTCAAGTGTCTGTTCCTTTCTTCATTCATACATTTACTTTAAAATGTGTTTACTGAGCACTTGCTCTTTCCTGGATGAGGCTGGGGACACAAGGGCCCATGACAGACGCTCAGTCTCACCTCCTCCTTTCCACCTTCCATTCAGTAGCCAGCATTTTTTCTAAAATGCACAGCTCTCCTCAGTACCTGCCTTGACTCTCCAGGGCTCTTAGAACAGAGCCATATTCCTTCATCTGGCACTGTGTGGCCTGGCTCCAGCCTGAGGCTTCAGCCATACCTCCTGCCAGTGGCCCTCTATGAGAGTCCAGGCACAGCCAACAGTTCATCTAGCCCCAGGAGCACCCCCTGGATTTTCTTGTGCCTGGGCCTTTGCACATGGTGCTCCTTCTACCCTGAATGCCTTTCCCCTTAAAAGAGTTGGCAAGTATTTGTGGAATAGGTGCTAAGTAGCATTTTGGTGCATGTCTGTCCCTTTGCGTGTCTGGGGGTGATGTGTTATGTGGAACTGAGTGTCCCTCAGTTTTGGAGACGGGCTGGACACAAACATCTCAACAGCTCCAAGCATCTGAGAAGTTGATGCTGTGAAGTGTATTCATTCATTCAACAAACATTTGCCCAGCATCTGCTCATGCCTGGCCCAGGGTTAGGTGGCACTAACCAAGACAGCCACAACCCTGCCCTCACAAGTCTCACAGTGCAGTGATGGGACAGACCAGTGTCCAGACAGTAATGATCCACAGTGGCCATCACTACCTGCTGACTTGCATACAGACACAAATACACTCTCTTTCCCCTAGATTTACCCTTTTACTTTGCTCTAGCTTCCTCTTCCTTCTTGCCCACTCAAGGACATCACTTGAGCTTTTCTCCCATCTTCTCCTGCATTACAACCTCTTCTGGATTATTCCCTCAGCAGGCAAACGTGCCAGAATCTCGCTCCTCTCCCCTGTCCAGGCATTGCCTCATTTCTTATCATCCCACCCCACTTTCATTCCATATTCCAAGAGAGAATTGCCTACATGGGTTTTCCTCCCATACCCTCTTGTACCCACTCCAAATGGGCTCCCGCCCCCAACATGTCCCCCACTTTGGTCACCAATGACTTCCATGTTGGTAAACCCAATGCTGTATTCTCAGAACTTCCCAGCAGCAGCTGACATGTGTACCACCCCCTCCTCCTGGAAACATTTCTTACCTGGCTTGTACGGCCGCTCCTCCATTCCTGGTTTTCCTCTTATTTTGTCTCGTTTCTTGTTTCTCCTCATCTCCCATACCTCTTAACTTTGGGTGCTCCAGGGAGCATGTTAGGGTGATTCAGACTCTGTCCCCTTTCTCAGTCTACACCCACTCCCATGGTCATCTCATTTAGTCTCATGACTTTAAATGGCATTGATATGTTGATGATACTTAAATTTATATCTCCACCTGCACATTCCCCTGAACTCCAGAGCAGCACACCCAACTGCATACTTCTCAACCTGCATCTGCCTAACTGGTTATCTCAAATTTAAAATGTCCAAACAAAACTCCTGACTGTTTCCCGCCAGCCTGGTCCTCCTCAGTTCAAACCCATCTCAGTCATTGCAGCTCCACTCTTTGAGGTGTTCTAGTAAAAAATCTTGCAATAACTTATTTTATGAGTCCAGTATTACCCTAATACCAAAAATCAAACAAATATATCATAAGAATATAAAACTATAAACCAATTCTCTCATAAACTTGGACACAAAAATCCTCAACAAAATATTAATAAATCAAATCCAGCAACACTTAAAAAGGATAATACATAATGACCAAGTGAGGTTTATTGCAGGAATGTTGGTTCAACATTCAAGAAGCAATCAATGTAATTTACCATATTAAACAGACTAAAGAAGAAAAATCATATAAATATCTCAATAGACACAGAAAAATTACTTGACCAAAGTTAACCTCCATTCACAATAAAAACTCTCAGCAACTGAGGTATAGAATAAACCTTCCTTAACCTTGTAAAGGACACACCAGTACATAAAACATACAGTTAACATTATACTTAATGGTGAAAGACTGTTTTTCTCCTAAAAGCAGAAACAAGGTAAGGATGTTCACTCTGATCATTCCTCTAACATCATGTTGAATTTCTTAGCCAACGCAATGAGGCAAGAAAAAAAAAAGGCCTATAGATTGAAAAGGAATAAATAACATGATCTATTCCCAGATGGCATGATTGTCTACACAGGAAGTCCCAAAATATCTGCAAAAATGCTGCAAGAACTAAAAAGTGAGTTTAGGAAGGCTTTAGGTTACGAGGTAAAAAAGTTGGATACTCCACATCCGATTTTTTCAGTAAATCTTGTCAGCTCTACATTCAAATGAATCCAGAATCCCAGTACTTCTCACACCTCTAGTCTGTTACCCTGGTCTAAGTTACCAGCATGTCTTGCTTAAATTTTGCAAAAGCCTCTTAGCTGATCTTTCATCTTCCACCCTCACCCCCTATAGTATCATATCCCTCTTCTGCTCAAATTCCTCCTGAGATCCTATCTCACTCAGTAAATGTTAAAGTCCCCACAATAACCGACCAGATTCTCCATGATCTGCCCTGAAATTATATCTCCATCCTCATCTCCTACTGCTCCCTTCTCCTTCTCTGACACAATCACATTGGCCACCTTCCTGTTTCTCCAACAAGCAATCCTCCCTACCTAGGGCCTTTCCACTGGCTGTTTCTTCTCCCTAAAAACCCTTTCTCTCAGTTATCCACAATAACCTCATCTTTTGGGAGTCTTTTCCCAATGTCACCTTCTCAGTGACACCTTCTCTGAGGTGTCATCCTATATAAATATTGGAACCCACACATCCCAGGGCTCCCTGTTCTCCTTTTGTGAGTTATTTTTCTCTACTGCCATGTGATACACTATATATTTTATTTATTTACCTTTTTTTTTTTACACCTGTCTCTCCTCACTCTAGTGAACGTAAGGTCTGTGAGGACAAGATCTTTTGATATTTTGAAATCTATTTTGTTCACTGCTGTACCCCAGCACCTGGAAGATGCCTGGCAGTAGAGTTGGGCAATAAATGTTTCAAATGAACGAATCAGGGCAATGATGGGGGAATGTCAAGGAATTATAGAAGCCCAGTGTAAACATTCCCCCTCAGGCTAGGGAGCAAAGGAAAGCCTTGGAGGACAGGATATCTGAGGGAACCAAGAGAAGCTCCCCCCACCCACGAGGTTCCACGCCCTGGCTCACCTCATGTGCATAGGCCTTGCCGATGCCATTGGTGGCTCCTGTCACCACTAGAGAGGAGAGAAGGAGGGAGAGCAGGTGCTGGCAGCCTGACACTTTGGCCCCTCCCCAGCTCAGCCCCCTCACTATGACCCACCCTCACCTCATTCTTGTCTTTATCCTTTATCTGCCTGGATCTCTGACACCTGCTCTCCTCATCTGTAGAGTTTTGGCCTCCCTTGTCCTAGTCAATTCCAGCCTTCACCTCTCTTGCTTCCAGGAGCCTCCTATCCCCCAACTTGTGCTCTGATTGAGGACCCTCACCTGTCATCTGTCCTCCTTCCTGCGACCCTCACCCCTACTCACCTGGCAATGATCCCTCGCCCCCTCACCTGCCCAGGATCCGTGCGCCCTGAGCCAAGGAGAGCCCCGCCGTGCCTGGGGCAGCAAGTACACATAGACTGTGTAGCTCACTCCCCAAATTGCCCACAACAGCAGGCCCACGGCAGTAACCGCCCCAAGCGCTCTCAGGGTGTCCCACTCTGACTCCATTGCTAGTCCCTCCAAGTCACCAGACCCAGGGCCAAAACTAGGAGGCCTCCTTCGGAGCAAATATTTCGACTTCCGCCTGCCTGCTCAATGTTAGCCCCGCCCACACAGCAAGTCAATCATTGGGGCCCGCCCCTCACTCTGGCCCCGCCCCATACTTTATTATAGACAATAAGCCACGCCCAGCACCACCCCTTACGGTCTAAATAGGCCTCCCTCGGGCTGAATCCACACCCCGCTCCCGGAATCCCTGTAGAGACTGCGGAAGCCTCTTCCTTCCCCTCACGGGGCTAGACAAAGCGAGCCCTCAGGTGACCTTTGGGTCGCTGAACTCAGCTGCTGATGGCAGCCTGAAGTGATAATACCCATCAGGAGGGAGTTTTCATCAATACACAGAGTTTGTCAGAAGAACTTGACCTACATACAGATTTGCTGTTCAGGCAGAATAAAAGCCCAAAGTCCTTACAACAACTTTATATGATCTTGCTCTTCATTCCTCCTTTACAAATTATGTTTTTACTTGTTTCTTAGTGTTTATTATTTATTATTGTTGTGGTAAAATAGACAACATAAAATTTACCAATTGAATTCTTTTTCAGTGTACAATTCATCAACATTAAGTATATTCACAACACTGTGCAACCATCACTACCGTCTATTTCCAGAAATACTTCATCATCTTAAATAGAAACTCTGTACCCATTAAATAATCACTTCCATCCTTCCTTCTCCCAGCCCCTGGGATCTTTAGCCTACTTTCTGTCTTGATGAACTTGCACATTGCAGATAAGAAAAATAATACATATTTGTCCTTTAGTGTCTGGCTTATTTCACTTAGCATAATGTTTTCAACATCTGTCCATGTTGCAGTATATATCAGAACTTTATTCCTTTTTAAGGCCGAATACCATACATTGTATGTATACACCATGGTTTGTTTATTCATTCATCTGTTGGCCCACATTTTCAGTGTTTTTGCCTTTTGGCTATTGTAACTAATGCTACTATGAACATTTGTGTACAATATGTTTGAGTCCCGGCTTTGAATTCTTTGGGCTATATAACTAGAACTGGAATTGTTGGATCCTATGGTAATTCTATATTTAACTTTTTGAGGAGCCTCCATTCCCACCAGCAATGCATAGGGTTGCAATTTCTTCCCATCCTTGCCAACACTTGTTAGTTTCTGCTGTTGTTTTAAATAATAGCCATCCTAATGAGAGTGAAGTCATATCTGGTTGTGCTTTCGATTTGCATTTAACTAATGAACAACTAGATTTTCATAAGTCTATTGGCCGTTTGGATATCTTCTTTGGAGAAATGTCTGTTCAAGTTCAAGTCTTCAGCTCGTATTTGAATTGGGTTGTTTGCTTTTTTGTTGTTGAGTTGTAGGAGTTCTTCATATATTTTGAGAACTATCAAATATATGGGGGCTGTCCATATATTTACACACACACACACACACACACACACACGGTGCCAAAAAAATGTGGGAGCTCGCTGCTTGCTTTTGCCTTCTTGCCAAAGGCCTCCTCACGGTGTGAGCGCAGCAGGCTTCCCAATGACCTGTCACTAAAGCAGGCCCTGCACTCCGGGCCCAGCATGCCTGTCAGTGAGGCGGGCGCTGCTGCTTGGTCCTGGTGCTAGCCGTCCAGCTGCGGCAGCCGGTGCTGGAGTGCCCGGCGGTTCTGCAAGGCCTGCGGAGCCCCTGGCTGGCCCTGTGGGCAGAGCAGGAGGACATGGTGATGGTGAACGTGGACCAGGTGGAGTACCGCTACGGCAAGGCCATGCCGCTCATCTTCGTAAGCGGCGTGCCCCGTAGCGGCACCAAGCTGATGCGCGCCATGCTGGATGCCCACCCCGAGGTGCCCTGTGGCGAGGAGACCCGCATCATCCCTCACGTGTTGGCCATGCGCCAGACCTGGTCCAAGTCCGGCCTCCGAAGCTATGGCTGGACGAGGCGGGCGTGACTGATGAGGTGCTGGATGCCTCCATGCAGGCCTTCATCCTGGAGGTGATCACCAAGCATGGCGAGCCGGCCCATGTGCTCTGAAACAAGGACCCCTTCACGCTCAAGTCCTTGGTCTACCTGTTGCAACTGTTCCCCAACTCCAAGTTCCTGCTAATGGTGTGGGATGGCCGGGCCTCTGTGCACTCCGTGATCACTTGCAAGGTCACCATTGCCGGCTTTGACCTCAGGTGCTACCACGACTGCCTCACCAGGTGGAACACGGCCATCGAGGTGATGTACACCAAGTGCACGGAGATGGGCAAGGACAAGTGCCTGCCCATGCACAATGAGCAGCTGGTGCTGCACCCTAGATGCTCCCTCAAGCTCATCCTCGACTTCCTGGGCATCACCTGGAGCGACGCCGTCCTGCACCGTGAGGACCTCATTGGCAAGCCTGGGGGCGTCTCCTTGTCCAAGATAGAGTAGTCCACAGACCAGGTCATCAAGCCTGTGAACCTGGAAGCACTCTCCAAGTGGACCAGTCACATCCCTGGGGACGTTATGAGGGACATGGGCCAGAATGCCCCTATGCTGACTCGGCTTGGCTATGCCCCTTTAGAAACCCACCCACCTAGGGCAATCCTGATCCCATCTTAGCAACAACACAGACGGGCTCTTGAAAGGGGCCTATAAAAACCAGCCAATCTGAATGGGTGTTTTCAGGTGAACCAGAACCGCACCTCCTCCCACTCAGGAAGCTCATGATTTCCAGGTCTCTGCAAGTGGCCTTATTGCCAAGGGAAGAAACTTGGCATTCGAGTGGAAATTGACCTTTAATCCAAGCATATTGCTTGCTATTAATTGCCTAAATAGGATTACTAATGAGGAAAGTATTTACATATGTTTGCAAAGCCTGAATCATTGAAAACTTTCCTGGAAACACTCTATCATCAGACACTCCCTGGGGGCAGAGGACAAAGGGTGTGTAAGTAGTCTGGCTTTTGAAACTTAGGTATTTTACATTTTTCCCATCCAGAACGTTTTTTTTTTAAGAAATGGATTTGCCACCCTCCTTCATTTGCTGCTAGACTGACTTGGTGGCTTTGTTTGCTGGGACAAGGCTCACAACCTGTGACTCTGCTGTTGACCCTGACTTTCAAATTCAAAGAATCTATTTAAGAATTTAATATATGAGGATTTCTTGGACTCTCCCTCAGTTCTACTCGGTTTCAGAAAAAAAAAAAAATGGAATAAAAATAGGGACTCAAAAAAATGTATACACATTTTAAGAGATGTTATCTATGTATTACTTTTCGAAGTTGAATTGAATTATGGTAGCGATGTGTAGTGTGATATTCACTCAAAAGATGACATTAATCAAATGAATGCTAGAGTTACCACGTGATAGGCAGGACAGTCAAAGAAAATGGCAGAAGCCAGGTTGTCAGAGGAGCGCAGGATCCTTTTGAAGTGGTATTTGAAATTTGAGAACGTTGTGGAAGTACGACAATGGAGGTGTGAGTATACAACAGAACCTCCAACACACCTAACAATTGCACACATTCGTGATAAGGTTGAGATGCATGGTACTGTGTGCGATGCGCACAAGGGCATGCACAGCGATACACGTGGACACTTTGGTCAAGGTTGCTCAGGCAGCAGTTTGCCCTAATCAGAAGCATCTGGACGCTAATGGTAACCACTTCGAGCACCTCTTACAATTGCAGAAGTCAGATATGACTCGTATTCATCTTTTGTTGGTGGTATATATTGAGTATTACAATTTTAATATAATTTTTCCTTTCTTAAAATGTGTGTACATTTTTTGGCACGTGTGTGTGTGTGTGTGTTTATTATGTTGTCTGTGCTTTTGATGTCTTATCTGTGAAGTCCTTGCAAAAGCCAATGTCATGATTTTCCCTTAGGTTTTCTTCTAATCGTTTTTTTTTTGTTTTTTTGTTTTTTTTTTGCTCTTTGGTATGTGGGTAGTTCCCTGGCTGGGAATCGAACCCAGGCTGCAGCGCTGACAGCGCCAACGCCAAAGCCTTAAGCCACTGCACCATCAGGGAACTCCCTAATCGTTTTTTTAAACTTTGATTTTTCACCCATTTCCACAATGATTTCTTCTAAGAACTGTATAGTTTTAGTTCTTATATTAGGTCTTTGATTCATTTTATTTTTGTATGTTGTATAAGGTAAGGGACCAAATACATTTTTTTTTTTTGCATGTGAATATCCAGTGTTCCCAGCACCACTAAATGAAAAGACCATCTTTTCCCCATTGAAGGTACTTGGCACTCCTGTAAAAACTAACTGACCATATGCAGTCTTTCTAGAAAAAGAGCTTTTTTCTTTTATATTTTTCTAATCTTATCATTAACCAAACAAGTCATGCTTTTCTAAGACATTGTTTTCATTGTGTTCCTAGAATCAGATATAGTCTATATTCTCATTAAAAAGAAAATCAATTCAGTTTAATTAATTGTGTGAGATTTTCTTATCTAAACTTGAACCAGTCTGACCAGAGTACCAATTTGACCCCTGATACATACCCAAACATCAGTACTTCTCAGGTCATATAAACTTATTTAAATATTACTGGTTTCTCATGGCTGCTGTATCTTTGCCTTCTCCATGTTCATTGAGGTTCACTCTGTGTAAATTTAACCACCATTCCAAAGAGATTAAAAATGTATATATACTACCTCACTACAGAAAAATGATTTGCTCTAACTGAGCAGTGAAGACCACAGTCCCACTGTCAGAAATGGTGGTTAGATTTGGGCAGTATACACATACACTGATGTTAATTTATCCCTAAATTTTACAGAAATACAAAGATAATTTTATTTTTAAAAAGGAGTCTTAATCTACTAAAAACACAAGAAATTAGGGAGTCCCTTGGTGGTGTAGTGGCTAAGGCTTCAGTGCTGTCAATGCTGCGGCCTGGGTTTGATTTCCAACCAGGGAGCTACCCACATTAAAAAAAAAAAAAAGAGAGAGAGAGAGCGAGCGAGAGAGAGAGAGAGAGAGAGAGAGAGAGAGAGAAATTATCACACTGTGTTTTTCTACTTTTCATGGCATAATATTGAATTGATAAGATCTAATGTCTCCCAGAACCAATGGCATATTTTGTTAGTTGAAAAGAAACTCTAAGAATATTATGTATCTTAATCCAAATTACCGTATTAAGTGTTTTACTTATCTTTTCCTACCTGGTCATGTTTTAATGACTTGAGAGGAAGTTTTTGCAAACTACTTATTTTAAAACAAAGAAAAAATAAGTAATAAAGTTGAGTCAAATGTTAACTTTCTTTAATACCTATTCTAGTTATGAGGATATCTTAAAAGCTAAGTTTTCTGCTGAAAGGAAGAATACTATTGAGTTCTGTGTGTTCTACCCCCAGTAAGAGTCCCACTCTGTTTTTGAGCCACCTGTTCATTGTATTGCATTGTTGTTGTTGTTTTTTAATACAGAGAATTCTTTGAGCTTCAGTTCTGCATAATGTCAGATGTGTGGTAGAATGTGCAGAAGGCCCTGGGGTGTAATTTGGAAAATTTTGTTTGGAAGTCCCAAAGAAATATACACAGACGATGCTACACACAAGCAAGCAAACAAACAAGCCATATATGTGAGGATTTATTTCTGGGCTCTTTATTCTATTCCATTGACCTATCTGTCTGTTTATATGCCAGTACCACGATGTTTGGATTACTTTATAGCAAGTTTTGAAATCAGGAAGTGTCAATCCTCCCGCTTTGTATTTCTCTTTGGCTAATCATGGTCCCTTGAGATTCTATATAAATTTTAGGATGTATTTTTCTATTTCTTCAAAAAACACTGTTGGGATTTTGACAGGGATTACACTGAATCTGTAGATCACTTTGGGTAATACTGATATCTTAACAGTAGTAAGACTTCCCACCCATGAACACAGGATGTCTTTTCCTTTATTTGTCACTTCTTTAATTTCTTTCAATGTTTTGTACTTTTCAGTACAAGTCTTTCACTTTCTTGGTTAAGTTTATTCCTGTTTTCCATTATTTTTATGCTATTGTAAATGAAATTGTTTCCTTAAATTCTTTTTTGTTTGTTTGTTTGCTCATTGTTAGTGTATAAAACACAACTGATTTCTGTGTGTCTATTTTGAATCCTGAAACTCTGTGAATTCCTTTATTGGTTCTAACAGGTTTGAGTGAAATCTTTAGAGTTTTCTATGTACAAGATTATGTTTACAAATACAGATCATTTTCCTTCTTTTTTTTCAATTTGGATGCCTTTAATTTCTTTTTCTTGCCTAATTTATCTGGCTAGGACTTCCAGTACTATGTTAAACAGAAGTAGTAAAGCAGGCATCCTAGTCTTAGGGGGATGTTCCTGATCTTAGAAGAAAAGTTTTCAGACTTTCATCACTGAGTATGATGTCAGTTGCAAACCTAAATGTATAGCTTTATTACATAAAGGTAGTTTCCTTCTATTCCTAGTTTATTGAGTATTTTTATAATAAAAATGTTGAATTTTGTCAAATGTTTTTTCTGCATCAACTGAGATAATCATGTGTTTCTTCATTCTGTTAATGTATTGATTACATTAATAATTTATAATTTATACATAATACATGCATTGGTCTTGTGGGAGAGGGAAAATTAATTTTTCTTCTACTCTTCTAAGTTATTCTGGCTATACTCATAATCAAAACAACAGGAGACATTAACAGGAGAAAATGAGTGAATTTATTATATATGTACATATGAGGATTCTGTAAGAATATCGGACCCAAAGACAGATTGGGCAGTTAAGGCTTATATGCCATCTTGAGCTAAGGAGAAGCAGGAGTCGCCCTCTGGGAATTTGAAGAAAAGGAAGGCAATTCCTGTGGAGATGGAAAAGCAAATGTTTGGCAAATAAATGTTTGCTGAGCTACCTCTAACAATGGGACACAGAACGGGCTTTGATCAAAAGTTCCTTGCTTAGTTCCTCCCTATCATACACTAGTTCATACTGAACTGTAGTTATTTATAATAAGCGCCCTTCCTGGAACAGTTCCTCTATTTAAATTCCTTTAGGCAGTTAGATAGAAAGTCAAAAGTTTTTCTTGGGAGTTCCCTGGTGGTGTAGTGGCTTAAGGCTTCAGCATTGGCTCTGTCAGCGCTGCAGCCTGGGTTCGATTCCCGGCCAGGGAACTACCCACATACCAAAAAGCAGAAAAAAAAAAAAAAAAAGAAAGAAAGAAAAGAAAAAAAGCTTATCTTGGAGTTCCCTGATGGTGTAGTGGCTTGGTGCTTGGGGCTTCGGTGCTGGCGCTGTCAGCACTGTGGCCTGGGTTCGGTTCCCAGCCAGGGAGCTGCCCACATACCAAAAAAAAAAGTTTTTCTTGAGTCCTTTCTTGAACATAACCAGCTTAAAATAATCAGTACCCCAAAGAAACACATTTTGGGGGTGGCAAACTCTGCTTCCCCTCAGTTTTTTAAATTCTATAGAATATAAAAAGTGAAGTTATAAGCCACGTTTAAAACAATACTGGCTTTTATATTCACCCATGTATTACCTTTTTTGGAGGCCTTCTTATCTTCATATCCTTCAGGTTACTGTTTAACTTTGTTTCATTTTAACCTGAAGGATTCTGTTTATCATTTCTGGTAGTGCAGGTCTAATGACAATGAACTCCCTCAACTCTTGATGGTCACTCCTCTGCCTTGAGGCAGAAGAGAGAAAGGTGTGAAGAGTGCACGCTGGATTATTTTGAGCCAAAAACATCTGCAAATCAACAAATGTGGGAGATACTTTATCTGCCTAAAAACATATCCTCCAAAAAAATATTCACTTGTCAAAAATCCCTCCCCAGGAGTTTTATCAACCTGGGGAGATTGATCCTCATCTCAGGAGAGGAGACAGCACACCCAGACAGACATTGTCACAAACTCAAATTGCCTGTCTGTTCTCCTAAGGGCCCAGCTATCTTTCATAAAAATCCTTTGCTCTCCCATAAATGGCCTCTCTCCCCCTCCCTTTCCCCATTCAGAAACTGCAACAGTGAGATCCTGGGACTTGACAAAGGCTGCAAAAGGTACGAATTCTTTTCAGTCTCCTGGATCTCTGTGTGGGAGCCTGCTGTAGCTCCCCTTTCCAAATTTATAACAGCCAGCGAAAACATCTGCATGAACTAACTCTTTGGGTATAGCGACTCTTGTAAGTTTTGTTTTGAGTACTCCTGGTTTGAATTGATTTAACTGATTTAATTCCAGAGATGCTCACTATTCCTTTGCCTCTGTCTCTTGTGTTGTTCGTCATAAAGAAAACCACAGGGTAGAACCTTACAAGACTGTTGTTTGAACCAACCTCACAGCCCAGTGTGTTTATATGCCTCACCAGACTGGCCTCTATCTGGACAAACTTTGCTATGAGTTACCAAAAAAAGAAAAAAAAAAAAAAAAAACCCAAACAAATCAGATGAGATTCTCCTGCGACCTCCTTTGTATCCTGAGAGCTTGACTTCGTAGCTAATGAGAATACTCTTCCTGGTTTCTGCCACTTGTGGGGCACAGGTTGTCAGGGTTGTGTCGAGTGGCTAGTCAGCAGGCTAGGGACCCCAGATGGAGGCTGACCAGACGTCCCGTTTGAAACAGGACAGAAAACAGCAGTACTGTCCCATTTTGAATGGTACATATGGTCAACCTACTGACACCTTTAATTTAACCCAGTGACACTAGACTGACCATATGTATTATTTAAAATGAGACAGTACCACTGTTTTCTGTCCTGTTTCAAATGAGATGTCTGAAAGGTGCAGAGAAGCAGGCCCGTCAGGCGAGGATGGGTAGTTTTACCTGAAACGCCAATTATAGTGGTAGGAGATGGGAACATAGGGCCAGTAAACTCAGGTAATGTGGAATAAGTGACCTCCGTATCCAAGAGGAACAAGATGGCTTACCTGAGACCAGAAGCGTTACCCGGGGTTCCGATGGAGTGATCTCTGTGGGGGCCACGGACCCAGGGCACCATCAATCCTCACCTGCCAACCCCAACAGATCTGGAAGCGAGGTGGCGGGGTCCATCAGGATACTAGCGGTACCCCAACAAGACTTCCAGCCCACCTTGCCCAAAGAATTCAACATGGTGGATCTCGAGACCCCTTCCCCTTTTAGATCAGATAGGGTGGGAGCTCCATGGATCCCCAATAGGTAGGGACAACGACCATCCTCAGCAGGAAGCAGATACAGAAGATGAGACCTCCAGCCCCTCAGCTTCCCATGGAGATTCGTGGGGATCACGTCTCTCAAGGAAATGTGAGGAAGGCAGGTAGACTAGGGGGGATCTTGGGACCCCTCCCATGAGACTTGCCCTGCTGGATAGTCACCGCCTTAGTCCCACCCTATCATTAGTAGTCCCCACCCCAAGCTGAGTAACCACAGGAAGCTTCCAGGTGAAAAGTTAGCTAATACAAGGAAATTAGAGGGCACAAAATAGCCCACCAGTTTGAGCCAGTTCCTAATGCTAGCGCAGTAGAGTTACAACGACCTCATTTCACCTGGGCCTCATCATACCATCATTGTAATATTATACATATGCCCGGAGGTTCATTAATATCATTATAACAGACTGAACTCTGGGAAAGAACACGTGCAGTCAGAAGGCGTTATGTAATAGACCCCTTGTCAATCAAACTTGTCAATCAAGATACCCCACGCCCAGAGGTGTCTCCCCTGAAGACATGGAAGAAAATAAAAGGACCAGAGCCTCGTTAATCAGGGCTCCTGAGCCACTCTCCTTGCTCGAGCCCGCTCCTATCTCTTTGGAGTGTACTTTCTCTTCAATAAACTATCTTTGTTTCACCTCAAAAAAAAAAAAAATGAAATGGGATGTCTGGTCAGCCTACCCAAATGCAAAGTCACAAGCAGCATTTTCTTTGTTTTGGGAGTTTGTCTTTAAGAAAGGGTCCCAGTCCATCAGGGACTGTGTCATCTCTACATTCACTGCCTTTTAAGTTCTGGGGAAGTCCCATCCTAGTATTGCCTGCCCATGGTCACAGATTATCGGGTCTGTGATCGGAGGTGTCTCATTTTTTTGTGGAACCCCCAAAACATGAGTTTTCATAAACACTATTTTTACGACCTGTGGCAATGAAGGTCTTTGCTCTCTTAGGCTATCTTTGGGAGTAGCCTTGTTACCCAACTGAACTGAACAAGGGTTTGCCTGCCCAGTGTCAAGCAAAGCCCAACACTGACCAGCGATCAAGCTATGCAGTGGAGAAATTGAAGCTATTTTATTTGCAGAGTACCAAGCAAGGAGAACAGGAAGCTATCATTTAAAACCCAAACTCCCTAATGGCTTTTCATCATGGTTTTTAAAGGCAAAGATTGAGGGTTAGGGGTTTAGGGAACAGGCTGGTATGTGGAAGTGCTAGAGGGACAGGATTTGATTGGCGAGCTTTGGAGCTTGGCCAATTTTCAGCACTGATCTCCTGAACAACAAGACCCTTTGCTTCTGAAAAGGTTCTGTGTTCAAGTTCCAGTTATGTCCTTCTAGTCATTTGGTTCCGTGGGGTGGGAGTAATATAAGGAAGGGGAATGAGGACTTTTTTTTTTTTTTTTAAATGTGGGTAGCTCCCTGGCTGGGAATCAAACCCAGGCTGCAGCGTTGACAGCGCCGAAGCCTTAGCCACTACACCACCAGGGAACTCCATGAGGACTATTTTTGCAGAAGAAGGAACTAAGAGGTTGGATTCCAAGCCTGCTGCATCGTGCTCCAAGACACAGAACTCAGGCAGATGTTAATCAGTGACATAAAGCAATCTCTCCAGAAGGCAGGAGATTCCATTAGGACGATCTTTGTAGTTAAACCCATGGAAAGAAAATACAGGTTATGCTTTACAAGAGTTAAAAACCAACCTGCCCCTATTCTTCAAGCATCTTACTGAAGTTAAACTTGCCATTGTTCTTCTAGCCTCCTTCCCCGCTCACACCAATGAATTTTCCATGGAAGCAGAAAAGCTTATCAACCCCAGTCCTGGGATGGAGTGTTCTGTCTTCTGCTAGAGATTAGAGATACCACTCTGTCTATGGGGTGGACTTTGTTTTCTTACTTACTCTCTGCTAAATAAACTGACTTTTACTTTAAACTCTATATCGGCTCATGCGCATCTTTGCTACAAGAAGCCAAGGACCCTCTTTTCCTGCAACAGCAGCCAGACGGGGTTGGTTCCTGGAGGTCAAAGAGCAGCTGGAGGTCAAAGTTCTCTCCCCTGTGAACACTTCAGCTGTGTGACCTGCGGTTTTGGTCTGTTTATTCCGGGCAATTTAGGATAGGACCATTCTGATCTGGTTGTACAGTCACAGCCTTTTGGCTCATGGGGGCCACATCTTCTGCACCCATTTTGGGGATGCCTCTTGTATCAATGGTTAAAATGTATTCTAATCCAGGAAAATTATTTGCAGGTCTTTCCATGAAGAGGTTTATTAGATTGAGTCACTATTGGAATGTCAATACCTTTATCATAGGCAGATAGAATAGGGCTAAATAGGGCCTTGAGGGGAGAGAAGGAGAAAGTGAAGGAGGAGGTAAGGGGAGACTAAGGAGGGAGGAGATGAGATCATCCTTAAGAAAAAGGACAGCTATCAGAAGGGCCAGAACTAGATTTTGGTGGCAGAGAGCAGATCCAGGACACCATCTGGACCCTCAAGAACTTCAGCTAAATACAATGAATTATAATATTATTGGCATTTTGGTGAGGAAAACTCTCTACCCTGTGTCACCACGACAGTTCCAACCCTGCTAAATAAGGACAAAAATTCCCCCTTCCTTTGGGAAAGAGTAATCAGCATGGATCTGCCTGTAATGCTACCCCTAAGTCTCAACTATTCCACACCTTCATCTTTAGTGAAATAAATTCCCAAGTCTCATTGTTCTTCGGAGTGTACTCTCCTCCTTTAATAAATTTGCTGCTTCCTTGGCTTACCCAATGCTCCCTGAATTCTTTCCTGAGGCATATACCCAGACCCGTTTTTCAGCACAAATACCTTTGAAGATCCTAATTATCAAAGGTCAGGGGAGGAATCCTTTCATTTGGAAAACCTTTTACATTTGAAATAGATTTTAGAGAGATCTCATCCTAAACAAATGTCCTATTGGTACCTAAGATCAACTTGAAAGAGGGACAAAAAAAAGAGCCTTCTGACTAGCCTTAGGCCCTCTCTTTAAAAAGATTAAAAAACAAATCTGAACAAAAAAATTAAAATCCACATCCACCAGAAATCCCCCTTCTCCACCCTCCTAGATGCCCCCCTTAATCCCCATCTGCCTGCCCATGACCCCCCCAGAAGATCTTTTGGATCTCTGCATCCCTGCCTTAAACCCTCCTCTCCCAAATCTGGCCTCATTTTCTCAGCAAATTCCTTTAATCCCTAACTCGTCTTCCCCAGAAACCCTCTCTAATGCTTAACTGCCAGTGATAATTTTGCTTTCCCTGCAAGAATTCCAGAAAGCACTTTGGCCTGATCTCCAGGCCCAGGGGACACAGGTTACTTATGTAAATGCAGATAGCAAGGTAAACAGTCACAGAAGCTTCACCAGCCTTGCAAGCCCTGACACCTCCTCCTTCTCAGGGCTCTGTAATCAAAACCCACCAACGTCAGGCCTTCCCACGCAATGTGCCTCGCAATATCCTGGACACCACTGCAGAGTTCACATCTGCTGGGCAGCAGCAGATCCTTCAACCTATTAAGCCCTTTTACTCTCAATTTCTGAAGATCCTACCAAATGTAGAGAGGAGTAAGAAAGATTAGTGGCCATTTACAACTGGACTCTATATATATATATATATATATATATATATATATATATATATATGTAGTTCCCTGGCTGGGAATCGAACCCAGGCCACAGACTTGACAGCACCAAAGCCTAGCTACTACACCACCAGGGAACTCCCAGGATTCATAGATATCTTGACTGGATTTTAAGGCACGTCTTCCCACCCATTATTATACTGTAGGTATGTGCCAAGGCTTTCTGGAGAAAGTTCCCCACACTGTGGAAACTGGTGGCTACAACCCTCCCAGGCCTTTCTGCAAATGACCAGGAAATGATACAGGTTGAGGCCAATATTCAAGGCCTAATAGGAGTGATTCTAGAGGCTTTTCCTCCAATGGGGAGCTGATCTGTCAGAAAGAAGGCTGGGATCCCGGAGCATTTCCAAAGCCTGTAATACAGGCTTTTCAAAGGCACATAGCATCAAACCCAGAAGCCCCAGAACATAGAAATCCTTTTTCTGCTTGAGTTGGAAATCGCCCTGATAGAAAGAGGCAAATCTAAAATAGTGTGGTTGATTGGGCTGGACAATCTTTCAAGTGTTACTATAAAAACTGCTTCTCAATTCTTTGAAAATAGCTAGCAGGACAACAGGAGGAAAAGGGAATTAAAACCATCAGCCCTTGCCTTGAGTCTTTAGAAAAACAGTTGACTCCAGGAGTAAGTCCAAATTCATCCATTTTTCTCGCCAACTGCAGAACAGAGCCTCACCTATTTGTTTTAAGACAATTGCTGATATTGTCAAAAGCCAGTATACTGGGCAAAGAAAGGAAAACTTAAATAATCAAAGAAAGGAACTTCAAAGGCAGGAAAACTTAAATAACAATCTCCCTAGACCTCAATCAACTTCTATGGGGTAATTTCCCCATTGAGGAGAATCAGTCCATCCCCAGTCACAACCCAGCACCTGCCTTTTAACTTAACAGAGGATCAGGAACTGGATTGCTTTTTTCTTTTCTTTTTTTGGTATGTGGGTAGTTCCCTGGCTAGAAATTGAACCCAGGTCGCAGCGTTGACAGCGCCGAAGCCTTAGCCACTACACCACCAGGGAACGCCCGAGGGAATTGGACTTCTTAATTGATACTGATACAACTTTTTCTACCACTGGCTCAGATTTACCTCTATCCGTCACCTCTAATTCCATTCAAGCTGTCAGCAGTCTCTGGGCAACCTATTTTACTGCCTCAATCTGAGGCTGCCCTGGTACCTTTAGGCCTTCTTTATACCCATCATGCCTTCCTACTTTCAGATTCTTCATCAGCATACTTTTTGGATAGAGGGTTGGTATGGAAATGTAATGACCATACAGTGTGATTTTTGAAAATGTTTATGTCCCTACCCTCAGATCAAACTTCATACTTCCTCCTTCCCCTAATGGACAGCCATCTGTTTAAATTCATCTGAAGAGGACTTAAAAGAGATCCTGGTTAGTCTTTGGGCCTCATATGCAAATGGGGTTCGATTACTACTAATTGCAGAACCCATATGCAGTGTCTGGAAAAGGAATAAACCCTTTCTCATCGGTAGCCCAATTCTTGTTCATTCTAGGGGCCCTGATGTCTAGCTACAGCTTCACCTTCAATAGGCCAGGCCAAAAGTATCCCTCTCTTTGGAGCCCCATTTTTAGAGAAATCACCAACCAAACCACCTCCCCGCAACTTAACTAAGCAGACAGGAGGAAATGACCACATCAGTAAATGTTTTGCATTTTAATGAATCTGCAAGAGTGCTCTTCCACTTTGCCATCCTGGGGGCTCAAATCTGTTTCAGGTTGGGATAAGAGTGGGAAGGGGAATAAATGTGAATGAGACAGGGACTGGGGCTATAGCTGGAGCCAGAAGAAGGAGCAGGTGAAGAGCACAAAAAAGAAATTAACACCGGACCCTGGACTGAGCCAGAAATCCAAGTCCTCTTAGCATCCAGGGGTCGGCACAGTGAACAAACACCATGTGTGTGGTCCTTATCTGCAAAGTCGTGTCATATTCCTCCCAAAGTGCCAGGGCAGGCTGCATTGGGCCCTAAGTGCCTGAAGGGTGCCACTATTAGCCTGGAATCAGGAGGAGGCTCATGTTGTATCTGGAACTTGGGCTTAAAGTGCCACCTTGGCCTTTGTAGAGTCCAGAGGAGATGCCATCTTAGGCCTGAAGAGAGGGAGGAGGACCCCTTGGGTCAGGAGGGGGCCCCATCTTGGGCCTAAGGAAGGAAACTGTAGGGGGTTCTCTGGAGCCCAGGATCAGGCAGATAGTATGAGCAGAATGAGAAAAGTAAAAATAAGCAAAACCAATCCTAAGGGTACAACTGCACCCAAGAAAAGAGGTCAAACCTGGAGGAGGAGCTAAGCCTGAGAAGAATCCAGATGGCAGAGAAAGGACTAGAACTAGGAGATGGAACCTGGGCCACTCCTGGAGAGCAAAAAAGGGGCCTAGCATAGGGGCACAAAATTCCAAAAGTGTAGCTAGGACCAGAGGCGGAGCCAAGCGGGTGAAGAAAGTTGTCAGGGAATCTGTGCAAATCCTGCACAAGGAAATATGGGGCACTATTAGCCCCCAGAATGGACAGATCAAGGAGCCACCAATCATCCAGGGGCTGGAATCAAGGCTCACAACCAGGGAGCAGAGCCAAGTCCAAGGGGAGGAAGCAGAAACGAGGGCCAGGGCTAAGCACCATTACCCCTGCCCCCAACACGCACAGCATTATCCAGAGGGGTAGGGTTAGCCCTGCGAGTGACGGCAAGACGGGAAGGAGGCTATATAGGGTACAGAGCCAGGGCGCAGAGTCACGCAGGGAGTGGGTCATAGCTAGGCCCGAGGTCCCGGGTCTTGCTCGGGTTCGGTGCCCGGCACGCCGCGGATGTCGGGCAGCAGACGGCAGCCGGCCACGATATCCAGGCGCTCTGCCAGTGCGCAGAGGTCTCCCCGTGCCAAGCGCACGCTGTGGGCAGCCGCCAATCCCGCCGCCTGGGCAGCCGCCAGCCTACTGGCCAGGGCTGCCACATCGCGGCCCGCGCGGCGGTACACGCCGCTCACAGCGGCCGCCACGTCGTGGTCCAGCCGCGCCTGGCTCTCTGCCAGCCGGAGCTGCAGCAGTGAGCGCGCAGAAGCGGGCGCAGGGGCCTCCTCCACGCCCCAGGCTTCCCCAGCCGTTTCCCGCTGCACCACGAGCGGTGGCAGATCCATCGGTGCGGCTGTCGGTTCCGGCTCCGGGTCCGAGTCTGTCTCCGCGGCTTCCCCGGCCACCCGCAGCCCCCTGGGACGGCCGCGCATGGGGCCCAAGGGACCCAGGTACAGTTCCTCCTCTTCCGATGAGGACGCAGAGAGCTCCGAGTCCGTCTCGGCCGCCTCCCCTCGTACCACGGTCTCGGGCCTCCGCGGCGGCCTCCGCCGACGAGCCTGGGACGCCATGGACCCGAGCTAGAGAAAAGAGGAGAGAAGGGAAGGGGTGAGAGTTGAGCGTCCAGCGGTGGTTAAAAGGCGCACGTTCTGGATCTCCACTGACTTAGTAATTTGATGCTGTCTGCTTCTCCTGCCTAAACCTGTTTCCTTTTCTGTAAACGGGGCTCATCATCCCTGCTGGATAATGCAAAGTGCAGACCAGCTCGATCAAGGCTCTGAGATCGGAGCTCCCAGAGTCCCACACCGGGTTTTTTCCGATTTTGCCTCCTAGCAGAGGCCACATCCGGAAGCACTGGCTCTCACACCTAGTGAGTAGGACAGGTGGGATCAGTGTCAGTGTCACAGAAAGGGTGATGGTCCAGCTGCACTCTGGAGAGGGTGCACTAGTGAGGGCGGAGGGTAGCGCTATCACGGAAGACA
>PVJL010008980.1:0-50490 GCA_004026885.1 Lyroderma lyra
GCAAATATTTTCTCCCATTCAGTTGGCTGTCTCTTTGCCTTGTTGATGGTTTCTTTTGCTGTGCAGAAGCTTTTTAGTTTGATATAGTCCCATTCATTTATTTTTGCTTTTACTTCCCTTGCCTTTGAGGACAGGTTCATGAAGTCTTCCTTGAGTCCTAGGTCTATAAGTTTAGTACCTACAGACATCCCATTTTAAACAAGACAGAAAACAACAAAACTGTCCTGTTTCAAATGGTACATATGGTCATCCTACTGACACCTTGAATTTAGCCCAGTGAGACCAGGCTGACCAGACATCCCATTTGAAATGGGATGTCTGGTCAGCCTACCAGACTCCTTAGGTTATCCTTGCAAGTTGTGGAGTAATTTTTGGAGAAAGAAGAGAATAGGAGCCACTGACCCTTCTAAGAAATTTTGTCCAATGGCTGGCACCTTATCATTCGCCTGACCTTCCTTTTGAGCCTGCTTTACCTCTTCCAACTGGGGAAGACTCATGTTATTACACACAGATGGACATGATTGGCCTTATTGGACATACAAAGAATTATGACAGGAATCAAGCAAAGTCTGCCCACCAGAGCCCACTAATTTCCTCTTCCCCCTAAGTTTCCTACAATAGCTCACTGGTCTCTGAAATTTCTTTAACAGATGATCAGACCTTTAGTCCACAATTAGAATCGAATTATGGTTAAAAGTATGTGAGATGAGGAAAACACATTCCATTAAATTTATCTAAAAATTTTACTTGATAATAGCAGAAATTTTTGCAGATAAAATTTTTGTCTGTGAGAAGAGTAGGAAGGTTAGCAAATAACACAGCAGAACACCTGCTGCCACTGCCCTTTTCCCAGACCATAACAGATGTCAATAAGACAGCGCAATTTCCCTGTTATATCTTCTGAACATAGATATAACGGTCCTCTCAACACATCACTCTTACAATGCTGACACATGTTGGACCAGATTTACTCATCTTAGAAATAAAACAATGCAGGAACTCTTCTGCATGAAGGAGTGTCATGGGTCCAGTGAGGTTGGCAAAAGCTACGGAAAGGAGAGACATGTATGATCAACTTCACAATTCTGCCTGGGATCTATTAGTACCCCAAGATTAACAGCACTGTTCACAAAAGGTATTACTTGTGGGTACTGTAGAAGTACAAATGTAGAGGGAGCAGAGTACATAAAAATGTTGTCTTTTTTCTGAGTTTCTTCTGTAAGAGCCTAGGCTTCCATTCCTAATGGAATAGAACCAGTAAGTCAAATATACCTCATATATGTACCATAAAGACTGTTATTTTAGTAAATTACCTGCCCTGGAATTTTAAAAATCAAACTAAAGAGTTACATATAAGAGTTCCAGTTCCAGGTAATAGGGATTAAGCCCACTTCTCTCAGCCACAGGATGAAAATATAAAGCCTAAATTGAAAGAATGGAAAAGCTATTTGAGAACTCTGAAAAGTAAATAGTAGCAGGCAGACCTTGAAAGATCAGAATTTGAAAGACCACCATACCAGAAGGGGGACAGGTAGGAGAGTTCCTGTTTTTCCATGGTTATCTCTCAGCCCAGACACAAGGCAGACCAAAATCCAGAAGTAAGTACAAGGGAATGAGCAAGGACAACTCTAGGAAAAGCCCTCCAGTCTTGGCTTAAGGAGTGAGACAGGGACTCCTAATGCTTAGGGAGAGATTTTTTTTTCTTTTGTAATCTGTATTCCATCATGTTCTAATGCCCATACAATCCCACATTTGGTGACAGTGGTGGTAGTGGGAGCAGCAGCAGCAACAGCAGCAGGACTAGGGTTCCCAGACACTTAAAATTCTGTAGAATGGAAATTTACCTCTTTCATCAGAGGACCTATGGTCCCAAGAGGATAGGTGAACCCTTGTTGATTTTTCCTTTCTGTCATCCTGCCACTTGACTCCAAATGTGGGCGTGATTATGAGAATTACATAGCAGACTGTGATGACTAAAGTGCCAGCTTTCAGACCAGAAAAACAAAAGAGGGGCCAGGGAAATGTAAAGGACCAGGGAGACTGCAGAAAGGAGCTCAGGAAATTGACCCCATCTAGTTGTCTATGAACTCCTGAACTCACCCCCAAACTACATATGCAGCATTTCATAGACTTTGAGAACTAAACTATAGAATAGACCACTGCCCAGTTCTCAGACTAGCCAGTGGATAGTACCCACATGACACAGATTAAAACAGCACTTCAAAGCCTTTGAAAACAGAATTGACATCAAAACCATAATCCACTGAAGACAGGTGGAAACTTACAACATGAACTCTAGTGTGTCAATAGCCTATTAAAACACCACCACCAACATTCTTCATAAGATTTAAGCAAGACCCATCATCTCATAACATAATATTCAAATTTTCTAAAATGCAATTCAAAATTACTTGCCATAGAAAGAATTAGGGAAATCTCAACTCACATGAGAAAACATAATCAATAGACAGCAACAATAAGATGACATGCATACTGGAATTATCTGAGAGAGACTTTAAAGTAGCTATTACAAAAGTACTCCAAGAAGAAAGTTTCAGCAAAGAAATAAAAAATATAAAGAAGAACCAAAAAGAAATCTTAGAACTAATAAACCTATAACCAAAATTTAAAACTCATTGAATTAGTTACATTGCAAAATAAAGATGACTTGAAGGTAGATTAATAGAAATTATCCAACCTGAACAATAGAAAAGAATTAAAAATAAAATCAATAGAGCCTCTGGGACCCAAGGGACAATACCAAAAATTCCAACATTTGTGTCACAGGAGTCTCAGAAAGAATAAAATAATAACATGAGTCTGAAACAATATTTAAAGAAATAGAAGATAAAGTCTTACCAAGTTTGATAAAAGACATAAAACATAAACTTACAAATTCAAGATCCAGTAAGACACAAACACAGGTAGACCCAAAGGAATTCATGCCCTCAAACATCATAACCTGCTGAAAACTAAAGACAAAAAAAAACTAAAGATAGAAAAAAAATAATGCATTACTTATAAGGAAGTGAATGCTTCAAATGGTTGCAGAAACCATGGAAGTGAAATAACATTTTTTAAAGTGCTACAGGAAAAGAACTGTCAACACAGAATTATATATCCAGTGAAAATATCTTTCAGGAATAATAGTTTGTTTTTTAAGCCACCTCAAGTAAGAAAAACTGTAATTCATTGTCAGCAGACACACTGTAGAAGAATTGCTAAAAGAAGTTCTTAAGACAAAAGAGAAATGATACCAGAAGGAAGCTTGGAATATCAAGAATAAATAAAGAGCAAGAGAAATGTTAAATATCTGAATAAATATAAATAATTCTTCTCCTCTTGAATTCTTTAAAATATGTGTGACAGTATATGTGGAATATAAAACTGAAAGCAACAAAGAAAGAAGAAATGAACAAACAAACAAATAACCCATGGACACAATCAATAGCTTAATGTTCAGCTATTGATGAGTGGGTTAGGGAGGGGAGAAAGGGGAGGGGGTGGGAGAGGAGGGAGGGGAAGCTAAATATAAGGTGATGGAAAGAGAAGTCACAGTAGGTGATGAACTTATTATACAACAAGTTGACAATGCACTGTGGAATTGTATACCTAAAACCTATGTAATCCTTGCTAACAGATGTCATCCCAGTAAGTCTAACAATGAAAATAAATTTTAAAAAAAAGCAAAAATTATAACAATGTCTGACTGGAGATTTTATTGTATATAGATGTATTACATAAGACAATTACAGCACAGAGTGGGAAGAGTAAAGAGATTCATATGTGGTAAGATTCTACATTCCACTTTGTGTTGGGGTCCCCAAGACCCCACTCAGGTTCAATAATTTTCTATAAAGACTCACAGAACTCAGAAAAATTAATATGTTCTTTGTTACAGTCTATTACAACAAAAGAATACAATAAAAATCAGCAAAGGTTAAAGGTGCATAGGGCAGAGCCCACGAGAGATGAGGTATAAGCTTCTAGTTGACCTCTACCTGTAGAGTTGTTCAAACAGCATTTAATTCTCCCAGCAATAATGTATGATAATACATATGGAGGATTACCAACCAAAGAAACACATCCAAGACTTCATATCTAGAATTTTTCTTGGAGGTTGGTCACATAGTCATGAAGCACCCACATAACTGATCTGAGTTTCTCAGTCTCTACCCACAATAAGAGGTCAGAAAGCCCCCACATAAATCACATTGTTAACATAAACTATCTGGCAAGTTCCAAGACCCCAAGTATAAAAAAAATACTCTTATTATATAGGATATTCCAGGAGCTTACAGATTATTTCCCATTAATTAGCCAAGGTCCAGTCCTTTGGAATATGTAGGACTTAAATATTCCAAGTCAGCTGAGTTACTCCTTTACTATGTATTTGAGGTGGTAAAATATTGATTCTAAATAGAATGCGACAAGTTATGTATGTGTTTTATAATCCCTACACCAATTACTAAAAATAAATATAAAAATATAGTCATAGACACAATGGGTAAATTAAATAGAATACTAAACTATGTTCAAATAAACCCCCCAAGAAAGAACAAAAAAGGAAAATAGAGGAATAAAAATCAGAGGAGAAAAAAATAGAACACAAAAAATAAAATGGTAGGTCCAAATCCAAATATTAATATATCAATAATTACATTAAATGTAAGTGTTCCAAAAACAACAGCAAAAACAAAAACAAATAAATTCAAATAAATGAATTTAGAAAAAATAAGAACATGGGGGTTCTCAGGTGGTGTAGTGGTTAGGCTTCAGCACTCTCACCACCGTGGCCTGGGCTCAATTCCCACTCAGGGAACCAAACAAACAAACAAACAAACAAACAAAAGAACATGAAATTATATGCTGTCTGCAAGAAATTCACCTCAAATATAATGATATAGGTAGGTTAAAGTAACAGATAGAAAGGATATACCATGTAAACACTAATCAAAAGAAACTTGGCACAGTTATATATTAATAACGGGTGAAGTAAATTTCAGAGCAGGGGCAGTTCCCTGATGGTGTAGTGTCTTAAAGGCTTCGGTGCTGGTGCTGTCAGCACTGCGGCCTGGGTTCGATTCCCAGCCAGGGAGCTACCCACATACCAAAAAAAAAAAAAAATTTCAGAGCAAAAAATGTTACCAGGGATAAAGAGAGACATTACATAATGATAAAAAGATCAAATCATAAAGAACACCTAACTGTATATGCACCTAAAAACAAGGTTGCATGAAACAAAAACTGAAGGAATGGAAAAAGAAATAGATAAATCCAAAACTATAGTTGATTGCTTCAACACTATTCTCTCAGCAATCAATAGAATTAGTAAACAGAAAATTAGTAAGGAATAAAAGAATTGAACAACACCATCAGAAAACTAAATCCGACATTTATAGAACACTCAATCCAACAACAGTAAAGTATATTCCTTTAAAGTACTTGTGGAACATGCACCAAAATAGAGCATATCCTGTGTCATAAAACAAGCCTTAATAAATTTCAGGGGGTTCCCTGGTGGTGCAGTGGCTAGGCTTCAGTGCTCTCAAGCCATGGCTTGGGTTCTATTCTCAACCAGGGAATCACCAAAAGCAAACAAACAAAAATAAATAAATAAATAAATTTCAAAGAATTGAATCAGAGAAAATATGTTCTCTAATCATAAGGGAATTAAATTAGAAATCAATAACAAAGATAACAGTAAAATCTACAAATGCTTGGAAATCACACAATACACTTCTAAATCACATATTAGTTAAAGAAGAAAGCTTAAGGGAAATTAGAAAATATTTTCAACTGAAGGACTATAAAAATAAAACATATAAAAAATTGTGGGATGAAGCTAAAGCAGTGCTTAAAGATATTTAAAGCTCATATTAGAAAAGAAGTCTCTAATTAGTAATCTAAGCTTCAACCTGCAGAAAAATAAATACAATGCAAGCATAAGGAAGGGTAAGAGCAGCAATCAAAGAAATTTAAATACAAAAACAATATAGAAATTCAATGAAACAAAAAGGTGTTTCTTTCAAAAGATCAATAAAATTGATAAATCTCTACCAAGGTTTACAAGGAAAAAAATTAAAAAGTCGCCAATACCAATATCAGGAATGAGAAAGGGGATATTACTACAGTCTACTTGTGTATGGAAATTACAAGGCTAACAAGAGGATTATACAAAAAGCTACACATATCAATTCAACAACTTAAATGAAACGGAGCACTTCTGTAAAACCATAAACTACCAAAACTCACTCAAGTTTTAAAATAGATAATCTGCATAGTCCAATAACTATTAAAAGAAATTGAATTAGTAGTTAAAAACCTTCTGAAAAATTTTCCAGGTTCAGAATACTTCACTATTGAATTCTACCAAACAATTAAAGAAGAAATTATAAAGAAAAATTCTATATAATTTTTTCTAGAAATTAAAAGAGATGGAAGTACTTCTCAACTCATTTTATGAGCCCAGTATTAGCATGATACCAAAACCAAATACAAGAAAAGAAAACAATATACCTTATGAATATTTTTGCAAAAATGCAAAACAAAGTATTAGCAAATGAAATCCAGTTACGTAAGAAATAATACACCACAACTGGTTCCATATGCAAAAATTAATGTAATCCATTATTGGAACAATCTAAAGGACAGACAAGTCCTATCAATTTATGTCCAAAATAATCACTTGAAGAAATGCAACATTCATTCATGACAAAAACTCTCCGCAAACAAGTAGAATGGACCTTCCTTAACCTGATAAAGGTACTATTATAGGCTGAATTGCAGGAGTTCCCTGATGGTGTAGTGGCTTCAGCGTCGGCGCTGTCGGCGCTGCAGTCCGGGTTCGATTCCCAATCAGGAAGCTACCCAAATGAATTGCATTTCCCCAAACTCCTGCTTCAGAATGTGACTGGCATTAATTCTGAATGGTGTCCAATGAGGAGAAAATTTGGACACAGATCATCTCCGACTTTCACGTTCATAGAACTATGAAAAATAAATTTCGCTTGGATAAGCCACGCAGTCTTTATTATGGCAACCCTAGCAAACTAATACAGACACCACACCTACAACAATACAAGCTAATACAGGTAGTGCAATACTTACTTAAGTTAAGGGTGAAAGGCTGAGTTCTTCCCCACCCCCCACCCCAAGATCAGGAACAAGGCAAGAATGTCTGCTCTCTCTGTCTCATATGAAGAGGAAAATGCAGTGATTTATCTCGACAATCTATTCCATAAATGTTAATTCATCCCTTCACCTCAATACCCCTCTTTAGCCCTAACTGCGTATGCACACACATGCACTCACACACACACACTCACACACATCACCCCTATTACCTGAATGTCTTCATTAAAACTAATTTTCATCCAAATTATCAAAATAGTTGCCTCAATTCGAGTACAGAAGTAGTCTTGGGCGTAATGGGAGAAGAGAGCAGGGGATCAAATTAACAGCAAGATTATGAGATCTGCATAAAGGAAAATTTTTAAAGGAAAAAAGAATTTCAATGTGCTAATATATGAAAATTGTAACCCACACATCCCTGCCATAGTGTGGAGAGTCAGGGTACATTTGATGGCGCTTTCTAAGACCATTATGTTCTCTGGTCATAATGTAATATCTGTATCCTAATTAAAGAGGAATAAAATACGATTATTTTAAAAAGTATGGAGCTTCTTAGAAACCTCAGTTTATGACAGTTATTTGGAGCTTTATTTTCTCCCCACATATAATGTATCTGAGCAATTTAGAACTATTTCTACCAAGCCCCACTTCACAACTACTTTTGCATGAAAGAGGTTTCTTGCAAATGTGAAAACGGCAACTGGAGATTTTACATGTAGGCTGCTTAACTGATTACAGGGGAGGTCTACGTGCTATATGTTGCCAAAGATAGACATGTTAAGAAGGCAGTTAAAGGAAAATAAGAGTTATATTCTGAGGTTGGTTTTCCCCTGAGGCCCTTTAAACAATGCATTTTTTCAATTGTTTTCTCCAGTGATGTGGCAATAATTTAGCAGTATTATGTGCTGTCACTTCTGCATTAGTAAACACCAGGACTTGCTGAGTAATTACAGAATAACCTCATAATGAAATGCAGTGAAGAGTTCTAATTAAAATTTAATGTTGCTTAACAATTATTTTACTTTAAAATGAGAATCTCCCAGCCATGTATCCTAATGAGTTATCAGAATGCATTATCCCCCAAAAATGTACAAATGAAAAAGTAAACATAATATATCACCATCAGTGGGCACGTGTGTGGGAACAATTATAATCAAAATTAATATACTACATTAAAATTATTAAATATAAAAGCACATCAAAATGCTATAACAACTACGTGTCAGAACTTCTTTTGAAAGCTCATATTTCACTTTCAAGGGGGAAAAAATAGCAAATTATTCTCCAATACAGGAGTTAAAGCTGTCTTCTTCTGAAACTGGGACTAATACATGTTAAACTAAGAATTTCTACACCTTTTTATAAAATCACAGAGCTAAAAGAAAACTTACTATGTAATCTAGGAAACAAGGCCTTTCGTTTATTATATTCTTTAAAAATCTACCAAAAGGAGTATCCCTTCCATAGTCTGTTGTTCTACTGCCTTCATCTGTACAGTTTCCTTTTGAGCATTTATATAAATCCCTTGATGCTGATCTAGTGAATGTGGAGAGTTGTGAAAATCTATTACCCATTTCTCTCTTCATATCACAGGAATATGATATTTACAAACCCTCCCTTCTCCCTTTACATTGCCAGAATAAACAAGTCCAATCCATTTGATTTTCAGAAAAGACCTATTCCCTAACCCTCCCACCATTACCTGCTGAAATCTGCTATAGCTACTCCTCATGCTCTGTCAAACTATTTACATTACTACTTCTATTTATAAAGCCTAATTAATGCCCTTTCAAGTATAAAATTTTAAAATACAATAATATTGAGCCCAGTGAGGGTATTCCTATAGAATTCTGCAAAATGTGCTCCTGTTTCACACTTCCTATTAGCTTATTCTTTTTCTCCAAGATTCAGAGCTAACATTAAGTATTACCACTGACAAATTTGAAGCCTTTATTTCCATTATCCAAGCTCCTGTGTTATTAGAAATATGTGCTCACCTCATCGACTGACCCTGGGTTTTGGATACCTCCCTCCACAAAGTTCTACATCCCACATTCGCTTGTAGTAAAAGTTGCTGATGCTGCCCTTGATGAAGAGATTTGCCAACAGGGGACTGTGAAAAGATATATTAGGACTTTTTCTTCCTTGTCTATACCAAACATCTCTTAGCTTTTCTGGGATTCTCTTTGGCCAAGGCTATGTATAAAACCAAGCTAAAAGCTCTGGGAACTTCTACTAAACAGCTTGCTCAGGCTGATAGGAGAGAGAGGCAAAAGTAAGAGATACCTGGGCCTCACTCAGACATCTCCTGTTCCAGTCCCATAGCTTTGCAGTGCTACAAGGGGTTTCCATCCATATACAGGAAGTTGTCCATGTCATGCAGAACCAACGTGGCACTGACCTCTCTGCTCAGTCACCAGATACCACAAATGTTTCTTGAAAAGTGATAAGACTCCTCCTGCTGTCCCTTGAAGAACATGAAATAACTTCACTAGGCAGATTTCAAGGGAATAGTGCTTCAGGACACAAGCTTTGGAGTCAGATTTGTGTCTGCATCTCAGCTCTGCTAGTTGCTCAGCTCTTGAGCAATTTGCTTAATCTCTCTGAATTTCCATTTCATCATCTATAAACTAGGACTAATAATACTCACCTCACAAAATTATTTTAAGAAATAAATGAGCAATATATGATAAGCAGTTGGCATGGTGACTGATTCAAGTATTCAATTAGTAGCAGCTGCTATTATTACTACTACCGCCATTGGTCATGCTATCTTTCCCCACAAGTGGCAATACCTCCTGGCTTCTGTGATAACAGTGCCATTCTTTCCAAGAAAAATCTTCAAGATATCCTTAGCTCTTACCTCTCCCTCAGTCCACACATCCAAAGAATCACCAAATCTTATCAATCCACCCTCCCCTTTGCATTTCCACTGTCACTCCTCTAGTTCACAATTTCATTACCTCTCACCTTCATTCAGTAAATGTTTATTGAAGCACCTACTATGTGCTGGGCATTGTAAAAAATACAAACATGTGTAAGACTTACCCCAAATACTCAAAATATTTATAATCTGGTGGTGGGGTAAAGTAATACAGGCATTTAGACAGTTAACTAGAATGCAAGGGAAAATTAAACAGAATAGAATATATAGGAAGGTTTCACAAATACATGATTCAACAAAAAAATAAGGTATATAGGAAGGTTTCTTTTTTTTTTTTTTTTTTTTTTTTTTGCTTTTTGGTATGTGGGTAGCTCCCTGACTGGGAATCGAACCCAGGCCGCAGCACTGACAGCGCCAAAGCCTTAAGCCACTACACCATCAGGGAACTCCCGGAAGGTTTCACAGAGGTATTATCCCTTGAGATAAAACTTGAACAATGAGTAGAAAGAAGAACAATGATATTTCAGTCTTAGGAAACACATAAGCAAACGCAATGCCATAGGAAATACGTTATATGGAGAGAAGTACTGTAAGTGGGATGAAAGGATAGGGTGAGAGGAACAGAGCAGCAGCTGAAGCACTGGGGTAGGGGATTTCAAGGGGCAACAGCATAGGTGTCAGGCAGCTCTCCTTCAAATTCTGCCTCATCTCCTAGAGGCCATAAGGACATGGACAAATTATTTATTTTGCCTGAGACTCAGTTTCCTTATCTGTAAAATATAAATTTAAAAAATACCTACCTATACAGTTCTTGTGAGGATTAAATAAAATAATACATGCAGAAAATTTTGCACATTGTCTCATAGGCACTTTGTGGCTAGTAGTTATTATTTCCAGAGGAAGCTATTATGAACTGAATGTTTGTGAACCCCCAAATTCACATGTTGAAACCCTAACCTGCAATGTACCTATATTTGGAAATAAGCCTCTAAGAAAGTAATCAAGGTTAAATGAGGTAAAAAATGTGGGTCCCCAATCTGACAGGATTAGAGTCCTTATAAGAAGAGAAACTGGAGAGCGCGCTCCCCTTGTAACCTCCCTATGTGCAGGTACCAAGGAAACCTGGTGAGGACATAGCAAGAAGGCAGCTGTGTCTGCAAGCCTAGAAGAGAGTCCTTATCAAAAACTGAATCAACTAGAACCTTGATCTTGGACTTTTGGTTTCCAGAACTGTGACAAAATAAATTTGTGTTGTTTAAGCCATCCAGTCTATGGTATTTTGTTATGGCAGCCTGAGCTCACTAATACAGAGGTCTTGAATGCCATTTTAAGAGGTTAGTTCTTTATACTCTGTGGGCAATGAAAAACATTAAAGGTTTCTGATGAGGCAAGAATAACATTTAGATCTGTCTGAGAGTTGAAGACTGATTCGACAATCAACTTCATTGACCTCCTGCATCCTGTCTCTGCCTTTTCCCATCCATTCATGACAATCACTCTGACTAATATCTTCAGTACTGTTTGGATGAGCTGCTAAAAATTTGACCTGTGGAATGAAGCCTAAATACTTTAGTGTGGTATTCAAGGCCCTCTGCAATCTGGATCAGTACCCGCTTCCCTAGCCCACGACCTTCTTTAGCTGGGAATGATTAGACCCTGCGTTGGTCCACACTGTGGCTCTGTTCAAGCTGTTCTTCTAATACAAATTCCCATCCCCATTGTTCTCAGTCAAAGTTCAATTCATCTTGTAAGGTCGGTGCCGGTACCTCTCCCCCAGGATGCCTCCCTTCATCTGTACCTGTTGTTTATAAACCCTGTTGTATCATAGTGATCAACGGCATATAGTCTAATTAATTTTATTTACATCTCCTCTACTGAACTGAAATTTCCTAAGATCAATTTTTGAGGCTTTCATTTTACATGGCACAGAAAGGAATTTGAAGACACAGGAAGAAATTCCTAAAGCAGGAGAAAGCAGGGCTGGGCTTGCATAAAGAAAGAGGAGAGACAGCCTGTAAAAGAAAGGAATGTGGGGGAGGAGACAAGCCATTAATATGGCTTGACTGCCTGATTGCCATCCCCCAATTCCTTGTAGAGTCTCTATCTCTCATTACCCTCCCATGGAAGGGACTCCTCCGCAGTGCAGGGTGAGATACTGAATGGGAAAGAAGATTAATGGGTGGCAATATTCATAATCATAGCTAACATCTGTGAAAGATCTATCTGGCAGCAGGCACTGGGCTACAGTATGAGTTTTCAGTATTATATACTACGTTCTTTTTTTAGTATTGAAATACATGTCTGTTTGTATAATGTTATTTGGGTGTGTTTTTTCAATTGAAATCTCTTTCTGAGATTTATCCAAATTACATGCTGAATTAAAAATAATAATTCCAGTCACAAAGCATTCGTTTAAAGTTTTCTAACCATACCCCTCCCCTATTTAAGACCCATGATCCATTATCTGTTGTTTTAATTCCCATTTTCTGATTTGTTAATGAGGAAAAACAATTTTTCTTATGTCGTTAGTCATTTCTATTTGTCCTAGCAGTCTGTCAAAGTCACTAGGAGCAACTGGCAGAGTGTAGGAGAGGAACTTGGGGAACATGACACCAGGAGGGAGGCTCTCAGCGCAAGACCACCCTCAGCACCTGGCTTGATCTTGGCTGCCTGCTTCCCTCAGGACTCCATTCCATCCCCTCTTCTTTCCGCTATTCCTCCAGGACCAGCCCCCACCTCTCTTAGGATATTTTATTTTAACTACAAAAATCCTAATAATTCAACATGGGGATACTTAAGCTAGAAGGACAAAAGACCTATAGTCCCAACCCTGGCCCACTCACAGGTAAAACAGAACCTGGGAACGAAGTTTATTTTTTAATAAAATATAGATATTTCTGGTCACATGAAATAAATATACAAATTCCCAGTATCATCAGTTTGCATTGATGTTTGCAGTTACTAGCCAGGCTCTTTGCTGAGAACTTCACCTGCATTGTCTATTTTAGTCCTCAGGGAGGAAGGTTCTGAATTACTATCTCACTTAGAAATGGGAAAGGGTAGGGAGTTACTGGGTCAGAAATTCAGTTTTAGATGGCCCAGGACACTGAGAATTGTGTTCTAATTTTGATACAAGGAGAGTAAATTTGCTATTTGCCTTCATCCATCTTAAGAAAGGGGAAGTCTTACTCTTTATTTTAATCGATATGTAACTGATTTAATGGAACTTCAGAGGCCTTTAGCACTAACAAAGCACAATTCATAGGAATTGAAGAATGACAGTGAGGCTGGCACTATGGGCCTGATGCGTGATGCTACAGGGACACAGAAAGCAGACAGTTTCTATCATGTCTCACACCCTGCCTAGAGAAAGCAACTTTTTTTTTTAAGCAAAGTTCTACAGTTTGAACCTGGCATTCATTTTGTTATAAAATTAAATATAACTGCTCCTAGTAATACAATCATTTTCTTGTTTTTTAAATCTGTATTGTTTTTTATTGCAATAGCAAATAAACTATGCCCTCACTGTTGCTGTGTACACTCACAGCTTCTTATTGCGAGCTCCTCTAGCCCTTGGCCTGTGGGCTTTCTCTGGCTGCACAAATGAGCTCACCACTGCAGGGCAGGCCCAAGCTGTCAGAGAGTCAGACAAACACTGCTCCCAGACACATAGGAGATGGGAGTGAATAACACAGCTTCCTCAGCCCTCAGGTGAAATCATCTGAGGTGTGTTCTACACAGTCTTCAGAGGCCCACAGCCGGACTTGGCTCTCTCAGTTCCCTTTCCCATTCAGGATTTCCTGGGATCACTCTGCCCACTGCAAATAAATATTGGTGTGTTAAATCTCCATAGGCATGAGGAAAAGCCAACCCAAGACAATGCCCAAGTGTTGGTCGGCTCAAGCTGCCATAACAAAGCACCACAGATTGGTACAAGTTTAAACAACATTATCAGTCCCCAAAGGGTTAAAGCCAAGCCCTCTGTGAAGAATTACAGCCAGTCCCACTGTAAAGGGTTAAAGCCAGGCCCACCACTCAGGCTTGATCTTGGTATAATCAGTCCCTGTCTGGGTTTGAGGAATTCATGGGGCTGACAGTTACTGCGCATGTACCGCCTTATGTAACCATGAAAACCCAAACCACTGCGACTGGGCAGATGCAGCAAGATGCCATTTTTGTTTGAATATGTATATATAGTCCCAGGTGCACAATAAAGTGGCTTGCTGGCTGGCTTGTTTACTATCCCCCTATGTCAGCTCAGCATGTGTTTTTTCAACTGGGTGTACCACCGCAGAAACCTGCCCTGTCTGGAAACCTTGGCAATGACATTGGGTGTAGTTGGCAGGATGAAGTGAGTGCTATCCCCAGCGCCTCTGAGTGTCCCCAGGTGGAAGAAATGTGGCCTCCCACCTCCCTATGGTACATATCTGGCCACATGGACAGCTCCGGAAGACTGGGATGAGATTAGGCCAACACCTGAGGATATCACGAAGGCCCTGGAATCTATGGAGCCGAACGTTCTGCCGGCACACCGGAAGGTGGCCGGCCGTGTAGTCTGGATGTTTCTGGCAGTGTTTGCCACACCAGCTGGGAGATGCAGGAGCAAGCTCAACAGGTACACCAGTTGCAGCGCCGGGAGGAAACGCTGGAAGAGCACCTGGCGGCTGCAGAATGCGTGCTGCAGGGCTCAGAGGGGTCTGTACTGTCCTCCAGGGCAGGTAGCCCGATACCTATATGCAGGCTCGCCCTTTGGTGCAACAGAAGGTCGAGCTGGAGCAGCAAATGGGGCCGGGGGGTCAGCCGCAGGGGGCCCCCCAGGCCAGGCAGCATACGACAATGACTGCGTACTCACCCGCTGAATTATGGGAATTGACGAAGCAGGTACGGCAAAGGGCTGGGGACACGGTACCGGGCTGGCTATTGAGATTATGGGACGAGGGGGCGGAAGGAACGCAGCTGTCCCCTGATTAAATGTCCCAACTGGCCTCCATTACGGTACTCCCCTCCTTGAGGCAAAGGCTGCAAAATATTGCCCACACCAACCATGATGCAGGGAATCACTCCCTGATCAATTGGATAACGGCAGCAGCCCGAACGGTTTGGGCAGATGCCGATGAATTGCCTGAGACTGTGAACAACTGGTCCACGTACTCAGACCTGGTGCAAATCATACGGGAGATGGGCATGCGACAGATGATGTTTTGGGTACACTACAATAGTCCTGATGAGGAGGTTTTCACCACTAGGATGAAGGACCTCATCCTAGCCTCAGGACCCCCGGGAACTTTCGGGACTATGGCGGCTGTTCTGGCCCCCTATGTAGATCGGCGGGGGCATGAAGTAACAGCCGCCCTAGCTTAATTGGGGGATGTGGAAGTGAAGCAAAAGGAAACAGGTGGCCAGGTGAGGCCACTACAAGGCCCCAAGGGGCCCCCACCCAAAGGACACCCAAAGAATAAAGGGGCTCAAAAGGGTGGCATTCAGACTGCAGTGAGAGTGAGCCAGAAGCAGATGTGGTTTGATCTATTAGCAGCGGGAGTGGCTGCAGAGAAAATAGAGCATCAGCCCACGGGGGTGCTGCTGGCTTTGTGGAAGCAGCTGAAGCCTGAGCAGCAGTTTACTCCACTGCTGGCTGTTACACTCCCAATTCGGGAGTTGAGTCTGGCTGATTTTTACTCAGACTAGGGGTCTGGCCAAGGTACCCGGCTGAGGGGGGACCTGGGGGATCGGAGGCCACATGTTGAACTTGTGATTTACTGGTCCCCCCATAATGTGCAGCGGGTACTAGCCCTTGTGGACACTGGCGCTGATAGAACTTTGCTGTATGGAAATCTGGATCACTTTAGCAGTCCTATGGCCACCATGGAGGGATATGGAGGCCGGATGATACGGGTCAAACAAGCAGTTGTGATCCTGAGCATAGGGCGATTGCCCCCACAAGACTATAAAGTCTATGTCTCCTCTGTTGCAGAATATATTCTAGGGGTGGATGTGCTGCAAGAATTGATGATCTCGATGACGATGGGAGAAATTCACCTTCGTATACAAGTGGTGAAGTCTATTGTTCAGGAGCACCCCCATCATGCCCCCTTGGTATTGCCCCAGGCTACCTGTGTTGTGCATACAAAGCAATATCGGCTACCAGGAGGGCACGAAGAGATTGGTCGTACCATTCTCAAGCTTGAAGAAGCCCAGATAATCCACCCAACGCATAGTCCTTACAATTCTCCCGTATGGCCAGTGAGAAAGCCTGATGGTTCCTGGCGAATGACTGTGGACTATCGTGAGCTGAACAAGGTGACGCCCCCGTTGTATGCAGCAGTGCCCAATGTTGCAGATCTGATGGACAAACTCACACATGAACGGGGACAGTATCACTATGTTGTGGATTTGGCAAATGCCTTTTTCTCCATAGATACAGCGCCGGAGAGTCAAGAGCAGTTCGCCTTCACGTGGGAAGGACGACAATGGACTTTCCTGGTGCTTCCCCAGGGATGTCTGCACAGTCCCACCCTGTGCCACAGACTGGTAGCTCAGGACTTGGCCACCTGGCGGAAGCCAGCAGGGGTCCATCTGTCCCATTACATTGATGACATAATGCTAACCTCTGATTCTCTTGCAGAGCTCGAGACTGCGGCCACCAGTCTACGAGAAGCCCTGGAACCTGGGGGTGGGCCGTCAACGAAGACAAGGTCCAAGGGCCTGGGTTGTCTGTCACATTCTTGGGAGTTGTCTGGTCGGGTAAGACTAAGGTTACACTGGAGGCAGTCATAGCTAAGATACAGGCATATCCTGGCCGACAACAGTGAAGCAATTGCAGACCTATTTGGGTTTGTTGGGCTATTGGAGGGTGTTTATTCCTCATTTAGCCACTTTAACTCGCCCCTTACATCACCTGATATGGTGAGGGGCTACTTGGGATTGGATCCCAGAGATAGAACAGTCATTTTGAGCTACCAAGCAGGCAGTGGCTCAAACTCAAACCCTACAGGTGGTTGACACCACCTTACTGTTCCTTTTAACCGTGTCAGTGGATGACAATGGGTTTGATTGGGGCTTGTGGCAGAAACATGGGACTTGTAAAGTGCCCATTGGTTTTTGGTCTCAATTGTGGAAAGGGGCGGAAGCCCACTATTCCCTTATAGAGAAACATCAAGCTGCTATTTATGCTGCCCTTTTGGCCTGTGAGTTATCTGGTATAGGGCTGGTTGCAGTCTTGGTTAAGGACGCTATGGAGAGGGATAGCCCAAACCCCTACCTTGACCAAATGGGGGCCTATTTGGAACAAAGGGCCCGCTTTTCATCCAGCCCTTTATCAGATCAATTGCATGCCTTGCGAGGACCTATAGAATTTCAAGTAGAAGAGCCATCCCCACTAATGGAAACTAAAATGTCTATGGCCAGTCCCCACTTAAGAGGGACAAGCCCCTATCCCAGCAGATGCCTGGTATACAGATGGCTCCTGCTGAGGGCAACTGCCTACATGGGCGGCTATGGCAATACAGCCCTCTACAGATGAATTCTGGTATGAGACAGGGACTGGACAATCCAGTCCATGGGCTGAACTGAGGGCTATGTGGTTAGTGCTGATGAATGAATCAGGCCCCGTGCACGTCTGTATGAACAGTTGGGCAGTGTACAAAGGTTTAACACTGGCTCCCCTGCTGGGCAGCCCAAGGTTGGCTGATAGGGCACCGTCCTTTGTGGGGGAGGGCTCTTTGGCAGGACTTGTATAAATGGGGTCTTCAGGAGGGGGGCCACCATTTACCATGTTCCAGGACATAATCCTTTAAAGGTGCCTGGGCATGATGCTACTGATGCTCTTGCTCAAGTGAGGGCAAGGCAGTTACTGCCCCGCCCGGGAGAGCCAGGTCCCTGGCTACATCGCAATGTGGGACATGCTAGAGCCCGAACTATGGAACAGGTAGCTCGTCGGTGAGGTATGTCCCTGACCCGGGCACAATGTCAACAGACTGTGCAAGAGTGCCAAATTTGTGCAAAACAGCACCCCCACTGGCACCACCCCCTGAGAGAACCGTGTATTGTGCCGAGGTGTGGGCAGCCCTTTCAGAAATGGCAAGTGGACTATACTGGGCCCTTGCCAACAGATCATGGTTGTCAATATGGCCCATGGCTGCGGTCACCCAAGAACATACCCTTGCTGCACTCGATCAGCTGACTATGGGACTCCTATGGTAATTAGCAGTGACCTAGGCACTCACTTTACTGGATACCAGGTACAGGCTTGGACTTGTCAGAATGATGTCGATTGGCAGCTGCATATACCTTACTGACCCCAAGCCGCAGGTATGATGGAATGATATAATGGTTTATTAAAGGAAAAATTAAAGGTCCTAGGTCCCGGTCTACACAAATGGAGAACTAATCTGCCCACTGCAGTTAGGCTAGTGAATGAACAACCCAGATGTACTGGTTTGTCCCCATTATACAAAGTTGTTAAAGGGTCACCCCGTTTTTTGAAAATATGTCCTAACCCTGCTGACCCACACATACCTGGTGCCAAAAATATATAATGGGTCTCTACTCCTTTCTGCTCCTGACTCGTTGGCACTAGGAAAACAAGCTTCATGGTCATGGCCTTGGACTACCCGGGCCTCCTATGAATCTTGGCGGGCTCTGATAGAATCTTGGGGTGTTGGATTCAAGAGAGGATTGATCTTGAAACTATGGTTGGGGTGCTGGCTCCTCTCTGTGTAGGTGACCCTGCCGGAGAGGGTCAGAGGACCTATACTAAAGGGAACATTTGTCCTTGCCCTCTGGCCTCTTCCTTTGTATTCCATCACCCCATTAGGGCAGCCTTGGCCCCAAACTCTTGGGGAACTAGTCTGGTATCATAGGCCAGGGGCAAAGCCCTTATTGGCCACATTGTTGTCACAAGATGGACACGTTGCCTGTATTTTACCTGAAGGTAAAGATCTTCCTGTCTGTTTTGTCCTACCGCCCAGGCTAACAGCAGGCAATAGTATCCTGTCCTGGGCACATACTTTTGCTCAGGTGCATAATGTTTCCCACTGTTGGGTCTGCACGAAAATACCAGCAGAGGCAGCTGAGGGACTTGTATGGTGGATTCACCCGGCTTCCCTAAACAATTGGAAATGGTTACGTACATACAACAGCACCCCTGAATGGGATCAACGTCACCAGGCAGTGGACAATTTGCTCCGCAAGGACCATAATAACCAACACACTGTGTTTGGTTATGCAATGACTAATGGCTAGGGTTGGGTGGTGGGGGAACTACGGGAACCAGTTCCATTATGTATAAAACAACATCTCTCAGCTGCTAACCACATTGCTGGTTGGGTGCCCCCACACTTGTGTCAAAATGTTACCCATGTGCTGACCCCTCGCACTTGGTGGAATGGAGCCCAATATGCTGGCATTCATCCCACAGATATCCTTCCAACTGGATACCTCTGGGTTTGTGGACACTATGGATGGCCTTATTTACCTGCAAATTGGACTGGGCGATGTACATGGGGTCACCCTTACATTGCTGATTGAGTACTGGAGACCTTTCTCAATTGCCTACTAATTGGGATGCTATGTATCACCGCTGGCATCGCCAATGTAAAGCCACTTGGTGGTTCTACCCTTTTGCTCTGGCCCTGCCTGGAGCTGGTGTCATAGATGTAGAATTACAAGTAGAAGCTTTAGCAGTACACACAGCTCAAGTCCTGAATGCTACTAAACAGGCCTTAAGGCTGTTATTAGATGAAACAGCACAAATGCGTAAAGTTGTGCTGCAGAATCAGATGGCTTTAGATATATTGACAGCCTCCCAAGGTGGCACCTGTGCTATTTTACATGTGAAATGTTGTGTATATATACCAGATCACACTGAACACATTCAGACAGCCCTGGCTGAGATGAACATGGAGGTACAAGCCATTGCCTCCTCCACAGAAGACCCATTAACCTCTTGGTGGAACTCCTCAGGATCCACCTGGCGGTGGATACTAATAATGGTCCTAGCAATTATTGCTAGTAATCTGGTAGTCTTTTGCTATGCCCAATATTGCTGCTGTGGGCTGTGGGCTCAAGCATAGGTATTATGTGTAAAGTCACATGCAGTGGCCCTGTAGGGGTGGAGTGTCAGTCCCCAAAGGGTTAAAGTCAAACCTGCTATAAAGAATCACAGCGAGGCCCACTGTAAAGGGTTAAAGCCAGACCCACCACCCAAGCTTGACCTTGGTATAATCAGTCCATGTCCAGGGCTGAGGAATTCCTGGGACAGACATTTACTGCGCATGTACTGCCTTATGTAACCATGAAAACCCAAACAACTACTACTGGGCAGATGTGGCAAGATGCCACTTTTGTTTGACTATGTATATATACTCCCAGGTGGGCAATAAAGTGGCTTGCTTGCTGGCTTGTTTACGGTCCCCCTATGTTGGGTGTTTTTTCAACTGGGTGTACCACAGCCGAAACCTGTCCTACCTGGAAACCTTGGCAATGACAAACAGAAATTTATTTTCTCAGTTCTGAGACTGGAAGTCGAAGATCAAAGTGCTGGCATGGTTGACATCTTCTGAGGCATCTCTCCTTGGCTTGCAATGTCTGTCTTTCCCTCTGTCTTCACATGTTCTTCCTTGTGTGTGTGTGTGTGTGTGTGTGTGTGTGTGTGTCCTAACCTCTTCTTAAAAGATATCAGCCGTACTGGATTAGGGCACATCCATATGATCTCATTTAACTTAATTACCCTTTAAAGGCTTGATCTCCAAATACAGTCCCATTTTCAGGTAGTGGGAGTTAGGACTTCAACAGAATTTGGGGATTAGAGGCAGAGACACAATTCAGCCCATAAGACCAATTATAACCAAATAATAATAATAATAAAAGTAAGGATATAAAGTTAAAACATGTGAGATCCTCCAATCCAACTTGTAATATCCTCCAAAGGAAAAAGCAAAGGAGAGAGTGAAAGGAAAAATCTACCGTGTACATCCTACAGGCTCTTTTTCTATGTGTAGTAGAAATAATGTTACAATGAGAAACTCAGGTATAAAGAAAACATTTATTTCCTTGTTTTGTTTGATTCCATTTAAATGACAACCCGTACTGGAAAATTCAATCTCAATCCATCCTAGACTCCTTTCCTTTCCTTAGATCACCCAATAATCATGAAGACATATGAGATCCTCACCTTCCATGCATTGTGGTCATTACTTATATCTCTAGGTCCAGCTGCTCAGAGACAGATAGCTTCCATGCTCATCTCAAGCTGCTAAATCCTAGGGGCCTCAGTATTCAAGATCCAATCTTACAGATGCATCTATTTCCTCCAAGGTCCTAACATCACCCCAGGCCACAGGTCCTCACTGCCAAGAGGCAATAGAGAAAGAGTAGCAATTAAGAGCATGACGCAGGAGGTTCAATCACTGGGTCCAATTCTGACTGCTTTGCTAGCTCTGTAACCTTCAGCAAGGTGCTTCACCTCTCTATGGTCCAGTTTCCTCATCTGAAAAGTTTGGAATAAAAAGTCTCTGTTTTATGACTAATACTCATATTTATCCATTTAATCATTATAATAAACTTTGTATGTTCAAGGTGCCTTGGTCTAACCAGTGGACAAGACAGGCTCAGTAGGCTGTAGTGAGATGCTGGTTCTGAATCTGCACAGGCTGGTTGCTGCCTTGGGTTCCAGGGACTCACTTATGTTCTGGTGGCATAAAGCAGCCATCAGCATTAAAAGATTTGCCCACAGTAAGGAATTTAACCTAGAGTTTAACCCAGGTCTCTTAATTCCAAATCTTTCTACTACATTGGGTGACCAACTCGCCCCAGTTTGCCTGGGACTGTTCTGGCTTTAGCAAAGTCATACGTCGTAGGACACCCCTCATTCTTGCGCTCACCAGGATGGCTGATCACCCTTAGTCTCTCATATTCAAAGGATGGAGGTGGAAGATCAGGGGTGAGTAGAATGAGAAAGCACAGATGACCTTTCTTCTTAGTAAAGGCTGATGATTTCTGAGGTTGTTCCCAGTCTAATCAGTGCAAAGAAGCAAAGATGTTGTCAACCTTTTGGATATAAAATTTGCAATTTAGTAGTTGGTAAGAAAATGACACCAAACATGAGAAAAATAATAACTATAGTAGTACTCCAAGAGGAGCCAAGTAAAATATAGTGGAAGGTGACAGAGAAGATAACCCAAGAAGGTTGTCCTCACGCCTCCAGACAGCATAGACTCTGCCCTCTTTCTCACTTTGTACTCCTTTGTACTCTGTGATTACACCTGAAATTGTCCTTGAACTTATTTGCATGTTTCTTTTCATTACTGGACACCAAAGTTCCTTGACAGACTGAGTCTTATTCATTACTGAAGGCCCTGGCACAGAATGGGTATTTATTAATTTTTGGTGGATTAAATAAACAGATGATCACTCTTTTCCTCCTACATTTCACTCACAATGCATTTTGCTACTGAAACCAGTATTACCTCTAATGGGTATTATGAATACCTTGAAAAGAATTTTATATAATGAATGATATCTTCCATAGTAATCAAACCAATCCTATTACTAACAGAATTACTGATTCCTGATGCCCTTTCCTCTCTTGAAGTTTGGCATTTATGGCAAATCTATACTATAACTTTCCATTTCAATAATGCAAGATCTCACTGCATTATTATGAGATTTGTAGCCATTTCTTAGCCAGGAGTGGTTCTCTTGCTTCAAACCATATAGCTAACCTGATAGAGTCCTGTGTTTTTCAATGCATTTGGTGGATCTGTCCAACATTACTAAGTACCCACTGAATATTTTGTATGATTACCACTGATTCATTCAACAAATGGCTTGTTGAATGTTTTAGAACTAATGAGAGCAGTGGAGTAGTATTACATAATCTCTACCTTCAAGGAGTTACTAGTCTACTGGAAGAGATAAGACTTGTATATACGTGAAAAGATAACTAATAATGAATCTCAACGAAAGCAATACGTGTAATGTGCCAAATGAGTGACATAGAAAATAAATGACAATACCTTTGATTATTTTACCTGCCTTTCCCATTATACCACGAGTGCCTTGAGGATATATTACTTTGTAACCTTAGCACCTGCTTTTCAAGACATCTGGTTTTTAACAAGTTTCCCAGGCAATTCTGATGTGCAATAAAGCTTAAGAATCACTAGTATAGACAATAGGGAGATATTGAGAGATTGAGGTCAAGAAAGTATCATGATAGAGGTGGTCTGATGAAGATTCATCTAGTAGTGTGCAAGAAGGAGCAAAGCTGGAAACTGAGGGCTGCAGAACAAAAGCTACTGCATTCTTCCATTCATGAAACATCAAGAATAGTAGGAAGGGAAAGGAATGAGCAAGAGAAATCACTAAACTTGGTGACTGAGCATTTGCAAGGAAAGAAGAGGGGAAGTGAAAATAACCAATGTTCTAACTTAAGAAACCAGAATAATAATAATAATAGTTAACATGTATAATCCCTGTGGCCTGGTTACCTCAACAACCATGCCCAACCCACTTTTTTGTTTGTTTGTTTTTTTGGCTCATTTCCCACTCCAGAAGGTAGAAAACTGGACAGTTACTTTCCTGACCTCTTTCACAGACAAGGGTGACTTAGTCTTGGCAATCAGATGTAGGAAGAAGTCCTTTGAAAAGCTTCTGGGAAAGCGTTTGCTTTCCTGATGAAAGAGACAGTTGATGCTGGCCTTGTCCTTCTCCCTTGTTTCTGAATGTGGATATGATGCCTGGGGCTGCAACAACCTGGTGACTATAATATGATAACCATGAAGATGAAAGGCCAACATGCTATAGATGGCAGAGGAGAAAGACAGAAAGAAATGGGGTCTTTGGTGACACCACTAACTGCTACACCTAAACTGGACCTACTTACCTCCAGAATTCTAGTCATATAAGATAACTAAATGTGTTTACTGCCTACTCTACTGTTAACTGGTATTATTTGCAGCCTAATACAGCTAAACTTATATGAACACTGACTACATGTCAGGTCTGAGCACTTTAACTCAATGCTTACTTGATGAGGGATGTGTTATTATCCCCATTATACAGATGAGGTAATTAAGGCACCAAAAAGTCAAATAACTTACTCAAGTCTACACACCTAGTAAGTAGCACAGCAGGGATTTGCAATCAGGTAGTTAGCATCCCCAAGCCCTCATACTTAACCACCATATATCCAGTCTCTCAATAACAGTAATGGTGATAGCATAGATAGAAATAAGGTCAGGAACAGGTGTTAACAGCTAGAAATCCAAGTGGAAATGTCCACCAGGCAGTTAACAATGCCAAGGGAGTGCACAAAAATAGAAAATATATTATTTAGAACAGCGAGCCATTGAAGTAAGAGTTGATTTAGAAGCTGTATGAGTTCAAAATTCTCCTCATCTATACATGGTGAGTTGAAAAGAAACTATTAATATATATGTAGCAACCCTAGCTTGGACTGAGTAATAATGCTCTGTTGACAGAATGCCTTTGACTATCCAAAAGCTGGCTCCATTGTTAGAGCAGCATTTAGGTTCTGGCTACAAGTGCATCATGTAATGGAATGTTGCGAAGTGGGGTCCAGGGCTGTTCTTCAGTCCTTATTGCCAGAGAAAATTGTTGGCTGTGCATAGCAATTCCTTAGTGTAGACCAATGCAGAACATGACCTCAATCTTCCAGGCAGCTGCCAGTTTGCAAGGCTATGCTGACCCAGTAAAGTTACCCAGAATCTGGAGTAAGACCTTCCATAGCTGTTGACTATGTTCTATCACCTTCAACACCTGGGTAGCCTATCCTCAAAAAAGAGAATGAATGTTGTTTACCTTTACACCACTGAGGTTCAGAGGAAAAGGCGCTCGTGGGAGGAGAGTGATCCATTCCAAATAATACAAATGTCAATAAGAGCTTACATTTACTGAGCACTGGCCCTGTGTTGGTGAGTGCCTTTCAATGCTTTCATGCATTACCTCACTCAAAGTAAATCAACTGGTCTGCTTCTATTTTAACAAAATCACAAAGCATTAAAGAAAATTGTTGTTAATCACTGAAGGTACCTCGGCACTTTACAATTTTTGTTTCCCAAAAGCCTAATAAAGGTCTGCTGGAACATTCTGATACGTGTGATACTGTGATAATTCTCACGTTAGGCTAACAACCAGGACAACAGATTAGTCCTGTGAAAAACAGACTGGTCTGCTGGGGAGAACCGAGAGAGCCCATATGTGAAGAAGATAAAAACTTCCTATCTCCAGCTTTATAAGACTGGCATTTACATGGTCCTAAAAATTGGAGCCAACCTAATCCTTACTGATCCAATGTAAAATTAAAACTCCTCTGCTACATTGGAAAAGGACTAAAGAAGGGAAAGATGTCTATTATACAATCCAGGTATTGGTCAGAATGTTTTGTCCCTTCCTTGTTGATGAACTTCAGTTAAACCAATTCTGATGGGGACATGCTGATCTCCATCACAAATCACTATGGCAATAGAACAATTTCACTGTCATTAAGTGCTTAAATAATTTTACAATCACTTAAGCAACTAGAGTACACATATTAAAGCTTTAATTTATAATTATTTTGCCAAAGCACTTCTGTTATAATTTATTATTTCTCTAGACCATCGGTTCCCAAGCAGTAGTACACATATGCCCAGGGGTAAATGCTGGGTCAGCCATTCAGGGGCACGTGAAAAATAATCAGCAATGGCAAACAAACAAAGAAAAAAATGCAAAAATGTTAGATATGGAACAATAAATGTTAAGTTTGAATCACCATTAATGGAGACACTTCAAAATTACATAACATTAGCAAACGATGATGGGTGAGGGCATGGCTATAAACCCTTCCCCCAACCTGCTCTTCTACCAATCATCAAGCAGTTTCAGATCAATCTTTATGATGTTTCTAGAACTTCCCCAAACATAGACTGTAGCCAGACTGTTTGATCAGTTTATTATTGACTGAGTGTGTTGTCTTTAATCATGATTCAAGTAGTTTTTATTTAATGTTTAACATAGTTTGTTATTATTGTCAGTGATTTTTAAGTTATGGATCAGTCATTGAAAACAGGATGTTTAAAAAAAAAAACAAAACTTGATGTGGATTATAATCCATCACCAAGTACTTATCAACACATGTCCGCGGATCTGAGTACACCCACTCCGGGAGATAGTAAAAAGGTGCCTGCCTCAGATACTACACAGAAGTAAAGGAAATAGCCTGAAGAGTATATTAAACATGGGTTTTCACTTATACAGAATAACTATCTTAAGCCTTTGTGGGTTGTGTATGGGGAAATATTAGTATTATCCAATGGTTGCATGAAACCCTCTCTACTCATGCGACATTTAGAAAAAAAACACCCTACATATAAAAACAAAGAAATACATTATATTTGGTGCTTACAAAAGCATCCAATTGCTACTTCATATGTGATATCAGGAAAGAAAGACAGTAAGAATGCAGTTCTCTACTCTATTGCTTATCGCATAGCTCAATGTGGTTAAAAACCACATCACAGCTGAAGACTTAATTTCTTACATTAAGGATACTGTTTTTTATGTTTGGGGAAGAACATGTCTGCAAAATCAATACTATCTGTTTTTCAAGCAACACAGTGTCTCGATGAATTCAGGAAATGTCTGACAATGTTGAAGCTGTAGTAGTAGATAGAATTAGAAAAAGTAAATTCTTTTCCATCCAGGTCGATGAAAGTGTAGATGTTCATTTATCTATTTTGCTTATCCTGGCAAGGTACTTGGTAGGAAATGAAACTGAGGAAAACTTGTTGCTTTGTTAGTTTCTCATTGACAGAGCTTAACCACAGGCGAAGATATTTTCAATGCAATCAATGGTTATTTCATTGAAAAGGACATTAGTTGGTTGAATTGTTGTGGTGTATGCACTGATGGAGGCAAGCCTATGTCAGGTTGTTTTATAGGCCTACGCAGCCAACCATGCAATCACTGCTGCATTCATAGACAAAGTTTTGCACCTAAGCCTCTTCCCAATGAACTGAAAGATGTTCTGGGTGAGGCTGTAAAAGTTGTAAATGTTATTAAATCACAACCACGAAACTACAGATTGTTTAAAGTGCTGTGTGAAGAAATGAACAGCATTCACAAACACATTCCTTTTGCATATGGAGGTAAGGTAGCTATCTCGTGGCTAAGTACTTACATGGATAATTGAGAGCGCACCAAAGCCTAGCCACTACACCACCAGGGAGCCCTCTTTACACGGATATTTGAACTTAGACATGAAGCCCAGGTATTTTTTGAAGACCATGTTTCCCTCTCGCTCCAAAGTTTCAGGACAGTGAGTGGCTTCAAAGTCTTGCATATTTATCAGATATTTTTCTAGAAAGAAATAAACTCAACTTGGGGCTTCAAAACAGCTTAATCACTATATTCAAAGTAACCAACAAAATTGAATCAGTGATTAAAAACCAGACTTTTGGAAAGCGTTTATTGAAAGAGGTCAGCCTGAAGTTTTTGAAACTCTGCACAACTTCTTATCTGAGAATGACTTGCACCTATTCCAAAACCTGAAAGAGAATATTGTAAATCATTGGGACAGTCTTAAGTTGTCCTTTTATAAGTACTTCCCTCTATGTAGAAAACAAAACAACTGGATTGCGGATCCTTTCAATGAAGAATTCTTTAAAGAAGCTAAACTCCCAATCAATGAAAAAGAACAGTTCATCAAACTTTCAAAATTTCTTCTTTAAATTCTGATTTTGAAAGAGAGCATCTTATTTACCTTTTGGGTAGATGTCAGTGAGGAATACAAACAGCTCAGTGAGAAGGCACACAAATACCTCTTGCCATTTACTAACACCGAACTAGTGGAGAGAGTGTTTTCTTCTTACACCTTCATAAAAAATAAGTACCACAACAAGCTTAATGGAAGTCTGGATTTAAGACTGTATCTTCCATCTTTTGAGCCTGATTTCAAGTAACTAAATGCATCAAAGAAAGCTCAGTGATCTCACTAACAATGTTTCAATCAGCTAGTGATCTGCATAGCAATTATTAGACTTTTCAGATAACACAAATAATTATTTATTTTTTATTCATTTTTATTGTTAGACTTATTGGGGTGACATCTGTTAGCAAGGATTACATAGGTTTCAGGCATACAATTCTACAGCGCATTGTCAACTTGATGTATAATAAGTTCACCACCTAATGTGACTTCTCTTTCCATCACCTTATATTTAGCTTCCCCACAAATAATTATTAATAACAATAAAGTTTATTAAATACTTGATCATCAGTATCAATATTAAACTGTTATGAATATTGTAAAATTATATTGGTGGTTTACACTTTTAGTGTAGTAATTTTTCTTTCCTAACTTATTACCTCATTTTCACTATTTTACATTAAGATAGGCACTCAACCTAAGTGTCAATATTTAAAAACAGATGTTTTAAAAACAAGGGGCACAATTTATAGAAATGGATTTAAAAGGGGTACACAAGTGGAAAAAGGTTGAGAACCACTGCTCTAGACTCACTCTCCAAGTCCAATCAGTAAAATGAATTCCAATCTCCCTAATTAAGGATGCACATCTGTACTTAGTCTCCCTAAAAGAAAACAGTGATTATAAATGGAATACAAACCTAGTGGAGTATCTGGCACACAATAGGAGATAAATAAATGTTTGTTTGAACTGAAACTGACATGTCCTATCAATGAATCTGCATAACTAACAAAGTAGTTACCATTTTACTATGAAAATATTGGGAAAGATCAATTTGGTAACTTGTTAAAAAGGAGTAAAGCCAGGACTCAAGCTCAGGTCTTTCTGCCTCCAAAGTTAATGTCTTTCCCATTATGTCATGCTGCTGTAAATCATCTGCTTTGCCAAATTAAGAAAAACCCTTCTGCATCTTTTCCAATCACAAAATTTTAAGACTATTCTGTATGTGTAAAATCCCCTTCCATTCCCACCTCCTTCCTCTCTACAGATGATCTCATTCATTCTTTTATTCAAACTGTGGAGAGGATTCCCTATCAACACCACTCCAAGTTGCATCCCAATCCTCCCTTCCTTCAACTGTCACTGAGAAAGAGGTGACCCTCAGGTTTTCAGAAAAAGATTTTTCCACCCTCAAACCATGGCCTAATTTGTCTGTAACCTCACAATGGCTTTAGCCCTGGTAAATACTGCTGTGACTTGCTTGAAGCTTCAATTGGCCATATTTTGGCACTATTGTCAGAGATGAATTGGTTCGTCCCTCCTTCGCTGACATCCCTGTAGCTATTCAGAGCTATATAAAAAAAATAGTGCACTAGCTAGTAACTATACAACAGTTAAGGAAGCTGTGCCGAATGGTTTGTTGGCCACTGAAGTGTGGATGTGGTTTTATATTGGCGAGGTCATAGGCAAGCATGGCATCATTGGCTATATTTGAAAACCAATCTTTAATGTCTGATTATATTTGATTTATTATTTGAGTGTTCCTGGACCATGTCGGAAGAGTCTACTATTGAATAAAGATAATGTGTCAGAAGCAAATGTGTTACCTTCCAAGTTGTTACATGGAAGGTAACAACTTCTCAGGATTAAGTTGGGACACACTCTCACCTCCAGTTACCAGGACACTCCTTGAACTACATTCCTGTTCCTCCTTCCCTTCACTACCAAGTTTCTTTCTTATGGTTTCCATTTCTTCCCCTAATCATCTAATCATGTGCAAAAAATTTTCTCTCGATAAATACTAACAGCGTTTTGTTTTTATCCTCTTCAGACTCTGAAGTAAGCCATTGTCAAAACTCTTCATATTATCTTCTCCCATTATTTTTCATAATGCTGTTCACTCTCACATCTACCTCATTCTCAGCTTTCTTTCTCCTTCTGACCCCAATTTAAGTACTCCCTTTGGTTGTATCCATAGCCCATTTCTTTTCTCTCCTATTTCACTCCATCTTTTCTACCAATCTTTTGTTCTGGCTGGTGCTACAGTCCATATTTCCAACTGCTTGTTGGACACCTGCCTGTCCTGACAACCCAAACTCAGAATATTCAAAATTGTCTCTTTCTTTTTTGTACATATATATTTATTATATTGTAATAGAGCCCAACCTAATTTTAACTGACACAGTTATATTATCACCAAAAACTGATGGCTCATGCACTAAGGCATGTACAGGGATGTTTATATCACGACATTTGTAAAAGCAAAATCCTGGAAACAATGTGAATGTTCATAGATACATGGATTTATAAAATGTGGTCTTTTCCTACAATGAAGTATCATGCAGCAAGATGAGTAAACTGTAGCTATGTGCATCAACATCAATGAGTCTCAGGAATACAATGTTGGGGGAGGGGGAAGCAAGAAACAGAAAGGTACAAATCACGAGATTTCATTTTTATAAAATAATAAAACATGTAAAACTAAACAATATATCATTTAAGCATACATACAGAATGGTAAAATTAAGTAAAGCAAGAAACTGTTAAACACAAAATTGAGGATAATGGTACCTGAATTCAGGAGGGAAGTGGAATTGGGAAGTATTCTAGAGGAATGTTCTAGTTCTTGAGCTGTGAATGGGGACACTGATGTTTGTTGTACCATCATATTTTACACTAACAGGTATCTCACAAATGCTGTTAACCTATTCAGTATTTAATGAAAACAAGTTTCAGAAAAGATACGATATTTTAGTCTGAAAATCCCTTAGTTTTTATTTTCATAATCATGTGGAAAGTACGTAAAACAGCACTGTACTTAGTAAATAGAATCTATGTTTAGGACCTCCAACTCACCACTTGCTTGTCCTCCGGGGGGTTTAGAAAACTAAAGCAAGAGTAGCAAGAATATTGATTTGCTGAGCATGTTGGGTACTCAGAAGCTTTTGAGGTCCCAAGCAGTATCAGCACAATATCCACTGTAAGTTGGGAAGGCTGGAATTGTCACACTGCTTGCAAGATGCCAAAAATCCAGTCTGAATTATCTTCTTACCAAAGTGAGTAAGTTCTACACCTGTGTTCACCTTCAGACCATATCACTGCTGGCCCTTGGTATTTACCTTCAGCATACTACTGCTGTCTCATTCAGCCAGTCAACACCTGTCACGGGTAACAGGTATGAAACTTCGTTTTACAGAAGAAAACAGACTCAGGGAACATAAAGATCTAAAGTCAGTTACATCAATTACTGGAGGCAGAATTCAAGTCCAGGTCTCTGACTCCAGTGCAAACTTCTCACATGGCACCCAGCAATCTTCATCACAGGACTTCCTTTGTCTAGGCAGAGCCCTCCCCTTCAGTAAGGCAGGCAACTCTCCTTAACATCTCCTGAAAAAAATCAAGCACAATATTCCCGCTCCCTTTCCTTATTATTTCCCTGCAGCAAACATCCTCTCCTTCTTTCCTCCACTCATCCAAATACTATCCAAATACCAAACACGTCTTTCAAGCTATCATTTGGGACTCATCGCCTTCTGAAGCCTTCCTAAACCAACCCAACTCCAGAGTAGTGTCACTTCCTCAGAATATTTTTTGTCTTCTAATGGTTTTATTAATTAGGCTATAGGTTCCACAAGAGGCAAGATGCTATCTTAATCTGTGGTGTTTTGTTTTGCTTTATTTGGGTTTCTCCACAGATATACCGGGTGATTGCAAATTAAATGGGGGAAAAAACAAACAAACCTCATGATTCACAGTACAAACTAGTTATAAGCCCTGTGGCAGCCCTTCCAAAGAGATTCCAAATCCCCTTCAGGGCTTGTTAAACCTACAGATGCCAGGTTCCATTCCAGGGACCTGGTGGGTCAGAATTTCTTAGAGTAGGGGATAGTAGAACAGGGTGTCTCTATTTTTAACGTTGATCTTAAGTGCACCCTCAGATGAGAACCTTTTGTTTTCTTGTATTCTATCCAGATAAACATAAGAGATGGTTATAGAGAGAAAAGTGAACCAAAATTCTAAGAAACATGTACTTGTAAGATATATTTATATATTTCAAGAACTCTATTTCCTTATGCGAATGATTGTTTTGAGGGAAGGAGAGAAGGAAACAAAGGAGGAAAAGAAAACGGGAAGGCGAGCGAAGAAAGTGAAGGGGGCCGACTTTATGAAACTTCTATCTCAAGGCAACTCATTTTTAAAGGCCTTACAGAATCAGCCTACTCAGGCATTGTAAATGCGAACACCTACATGGTCAAGGAAGATACTTGCGTGAAACCAGAAGCATGTTAGCAGGGAGTGGAGGGAACTCAGGTGAGTTAGAGTGGGAGCCATAACTGAAGTAGTGAGCAGTGACTCAGCTCCAGATAATCACCTCCAAGCAGCTCAAGCTCACAGCTGCCAAATTCCCCAGTTTATCAAGAAAGTTGTGATAGCTCCAATTTTTAACTACCGACCAGTAATTTAAAACAAAAAATTAAACATTGCTCAGGCCTAGCTTCTACAGGATAAGTATTCTCAGTTCTTCAACCACTTCCTCCCTAACAGTGTCAGGTCTCTTAGCCTTTAACAAAACATTGTATCTCCCCTCAGTGCCATCTAATTAACAAGACAAGAGTGGAGGAGCAACTCATTCGTTTTGCATGCTGCCTTTTAGTAATAAGATCGAAGACCAACACTTGATTTCACAGTGGCTACATTGTTTTTAGTACATGCTGCTACTATGCCATATTTCCCCCCATTGTAAGTTTCTGCAATTGTGGTTTTTGGCCCTAAGTATAAGACTTTTAAGTTATTACTATTAAATGTATCTTACTGGTTTCTGTCACCCTAGGCTGTCAAAATCACTTCTGTATTTCAATTTTGCACCTAGGATTTGAAAATCCCTCCATATTTGAAAATAAAAATGTCCTCTTTATTTATTTGAGTCAATGATTAAAAAAGATAAATTGTGGAGCAAGAGCAGATTGTGGGGGAAGCCCTCAATACACTACTAAAAACCAGTCTCATTAATCCATTTGGATGAAGTGAACAAGAAAGGGATCCACTTAATTGTTCTTAACTATAGCCCATATTATTAACAAAGATGCCATGGGAAGACATGACAAATACCTTACAGACCTCTAAGTAAACTAAGTGCAAATTCCTGTTTTCTATTAAGATTCTAGTAACATTTCATTTATTCAACATATTTATCACTACATTCACAGCACTGAACTATGCCCTAGGAATGCAGCAATGAACAAACAGTCAAATCTATGAACTCATGGAATTTATGTTCTGGCAATAAAGACAGTATAAAACAATATAATCCACAATTAATTACTAAATGATAACTATGACACCAAAATATTAGTGATTAAATTTTACATCTGAAATTTCCTTCAAAATAATTAAAGGATGGTACATACCATGTTTTGCTGTGTATAATGGGCACTTTTTTGTCCAGATTTGTGAGGGAAAAATAATGAGGTGTATTATACATGGGTAGTACGAATTCTGTATCTATATAAATGTTTTTAATTCTTCTATTTATGCTTATGAGTTAAAAGTGTAACTCTAGAAATCAATAATGATATCCATATGCAAAATACTCAAATACGATAATCATTTTTTGTTAAATTTATTGGGGTGACATTGGTTAGTAAAAATTACATAGGTTCCAGGTGCACAATTCTACAATACAGTGTCTGTGAGTTGCATTATGTATTCACCACCCAGAGTCAGTTCTCTTTTCATCACCACATATTTAGCTACTCCTCCCTCCTTCTCACCCCCTCCCCATTACCCTCCTGTAACCACTAAGGTATTGACTGTGTCCATGAGTAGCTGTTTCTTTGTTGCTTTCAACAAAGTTATGAGTTATGTTAAAAAATAAATGCTAAAATTCTTGTATAATACAAAAAAATACCTAAATATAAACTAAAAATTTGAAAAAATTAAACTGAAAGACTTTTTTCCCCTGAAAGTTTGGGCCAAAAATATGGGTGCACATTATACACAGGAGCACATTATATCCAACAAAATACGAATCTTTAAATAATACTGACCTGGAGTTAATAACTGTTAGAACTAGGTGACAGAAATGCAGGGATTTATTATGATATTTCACTTCACTTTTTCCTAAGTTTAAAATTTTCCATTAAATTTTTAATATTATAATTATGATAAATACTTTAGAAAACTATGGAAAATAAAGAAAATATGTAACAGTGAGGACCTAATCTAATCTGATGAGGCAGAGAAAGTTTCTGAGGAAGTGACTTTTAAATTTAAATTCAAATAAGTAGAATTTATCTAAATTGAAAGAAGAATGGGAAAGGAGTAAGCTTTCCAAACAGAGAACAGCATGTGAAAGAACCCTAACAGGAGTAGGAACAAAGTACATATAAATAGCACAAATATTGCCAAATCACAGTTGAGTTGCAATCATAGATTGGCTATGGATACAGGAATTTGGCAAAATTCGCATTCTGGTAGAATCAATTGGCTATATGAAAATTATAATGAAGAATACTTTATACTTAATTATAACTTGTGTGCTATACATCCTTTATATCAGTAAAACTCATAATAAATATGTATACTGAGATAGGAAGGACAGATAATACTTAGATAGATGATGACAGATAGACAAAACGCAATTGTTAAACATTTAAAAGCACACCACTAAAGAGAATCCAGTGGCCAAGTTTGAGCCTTTCAAAGGGAATTAGTAATTTTATTTGAACCTGGCCTCAGGAACATTCTCTTTTGAGTGGCTCAAGTAATATTAAATAACAGAATTCATGGAAAAGGATATATAATTCAGTATACTATGTGGACTCTGCATTAAAACAATTTAGAGAGATATACATATTTTTATGTATTTTAATTTTAATTATTGACCTGTTTAATTTCATCTTCTACCCCTTCAGACAGCAAAATTATAAGATATATGCAAGCAGCCTGAAATCCTAATTTAGATTTATTACTTCCATGGGAGAATACACCAAAATTTGGTGCCAAAATGGTAATAGTAATTATTAACTGTGGAAGACATACTCATATACAGTTTCATTTGAGTTTCACAAGACTACATATAGGCTATATAAATCATCACCCTGACTTTACCAGTGAGAAAAGTTGAACTCAAATAAATTAGGCAATTGTCAAGGACCCATGCCTTAACACTTCTATTTCAAAGCTCCAAACTCATCCTGTAACACTGGCTCAGACTTGCCTTCTTCCAAATGACCATTTGCTCCATTATTAGTATTAAGTCACCAATCAGTGAACAACTTTATTAAGAAGGTGAAAATTGAGTCTAATTACTGTAATTCACATTATAATGTAAAGGCCATTTTATAGATTAATTTCTTAAATCTCTGGAATGGTGGAGACGAAGGCAGGATTGTTGTTTTGGGTATATGCATGCCAGTTTGGGAGAAGTTGGCCAGGAGGTAACTTCTTCGCGCCCCTTAGCTACATTTCTACTTCACCTAGAAAGATAAATTAGGAACTTGTCCTCCCTTCTTAAAGTCTGTGAAACTCAAGGATAAAGCCAAAAAACAAACGGTCAATATAATTCTTTTTCATTCTCCTTCTACTCTCTACCCATACTACCCCTACCTCCACTAGGAGTTAAATGTTAAAAATTTTAAAAGTTCTTGAGTAAATAAATAGTTTGATACACAGTTAATGGTGTTCATAATGTAAAATTACCAGAAACACTCTGTCAATTTGTAGTTCCTGGAAATAAAAGCATCTTAGCCCTCTGGTTCTTTTACACACACACACACACACACACACACACACACACACACAGACTGAATAAATTTGGACTTAATGTAGCTCTGTTTTATTTCATTAGCATTGAGGTCCCATAAATTGACATAAAGAACCAGGTCATCATGGAAAAGTAGTAATGTCAAATACATAGAGTAGACTTTCAGTTAACCAGCACCTACGAGGATTGGTGGATGTCAGATAAATGTAGTATCATTTCTTCAATTGTTTTGCTGGTTGCTAGAGTTCTGGTTAACAGAAAATCTACTGTATTTAAAGTTGATTTATACTGAGTCCTTTAAATGCACTAAGTCCCTTCAGTGCATTTAAATGCCCTGAATCTCAAAGCTACAATGAATACTAACATCATGAATTCACAAATCTATAAAGGGAGATACCAAATTTACTGAGTTTATTTATGGGATAATCATGTCTTTCACTACTAATTTTTAAAAAAATAATAAATACTGTTCTGAAAACTTGGTGTCCTATTGTTCATCCCAATGTTTGAGAAATATCCAAGACCACCATCAAGGAAGACAATTCACAAAATAAGAAACACAAATAAATGATAAGATAGACAAAGACCTTTTTTTAAAAAATAATAATACCTTGTATAAGTATTTGAGAGGTTGAGAAGCCACAAACTCTTAAACACCCCAGGTAGAATTATGAACTGAAAGAACTTTTAAAAGAAAGTGATAGCTACAACTGAATATTTAGCATGTGTAAGGCACCATGCTAACTGCTTTAAAATATTATCCCCATTTTATAGGATGAGGAAATTGATGCTCCAAGAGTTAAGCAACATGCTCAAGGACACAAAGCTAGTTAGGGGAAAAAAACAAAAACAATAAAACACAGAGTTAAAAGGCAATTTGGCAACAAGTATCAAAGTCTTTAAAATGTCTATTTTTTAAAGCCAGCAATTCTCCTTGGAGTTTATCATAATAATTAGCAAAATATACAATTTGTATAATGATATTCATTATATTATTTATAAAAATGACAAGTAGAAACCACCTAAATATCCAATAGTCAAATGGTTAGTTTCACTGTGCTATGCATTGATGCAATGGAACATTATACAGCTATTTTAAATGATGGTGTAACTCTATACTTACTGAAATAGACAGTCATTTGTTAAGCAAAATACAGAATAGTAAACAAGGGCTGTCTGGAAAAAACCCAGCCATAAAGGCCTCTTTTTTTCATATTACAAGGCTGGATACTTTCCGACAGCCCTCATATATAGTATAACTTTTATTAAAAATAGGGTTGGTATAAAAAAGGAAAGAATTTACTCCAAATGTTAACTTGTTTTATGTGGTGACAGGATTTTTAGTGATTTGTTTTCTTTACTCAAATATTTTTAAATATTTCTACAACAAAATGAAATACCTATGTAAATATTTATTTAAAAGAACTCTCATACACTGCTCATGGAAACATAAAACAATAATAGGACTTTAAAAAACTGTTAGGGAGTTTCTTATAAAATTAAACATATACCTACAATATGATCCTGCCATTCTACTTGTAGGGATATGCTAAAAGAAATGAAAGTGTCCGTTCACACAAAGACAAATGTTCAAGGCAGCTTTTTAACAACAGTCAAAACCTGAAAACAATTCAAATATCCATCAACAGGTTAATAAATAAACAAGTTTTATACATTCACATGATGCAGTATCATTCAGCAACAAAAATAATGAAATATTTATATATGCCAGGACATACCTGGATAAATCTCAAAATCATGCTGAGTAAAAGAAGCCTGACACAAAAGAGTATACATTTACATCATGCCATTTATATAAAATGCAAATTAATTTATAGTGACCAAAAAACAGATCAACGATGGCCTGAGGCCAGAAGCAGGAGGGATAGACCACAGAGATGCATGAGGAAATTTGGGGGGAAGGATGATGATGGAAATATTCTATATCTTGATTATGGTGGTGGTTTAAACTATCAAAAGTAACTCAGCAGCATGGCAGCATAAGTCATCCTCATCTCTTTTCCCCTTCTTTAACAACTAATCCATAACCAAACAAAAGTGCCTCTCTGCACATTATACCAAGGTTTCCAGCTCACCTGTACATCCAAAAACAAACACTGGAACAATGAAAGTTCATCAAATTGTACTTTGTACTTTGTTCATCAAAATGTGGCTTGTTTTACATACATTATACTTCAACAAAGTTTTTAAAAAGTGTGTAGGAGATTATGTCTTAAAAGATAAACATGTTTTACAGTAATTTTTCCCCAAAATTCTGTATACAGGAATTCCAAGTCACCGGATTGGTTTTAAACTTAACTGTAGCCAACATTGATAATATCATCAGTTGACAGGAGACTTCATGAAACACTTCAATGGATACCTAATCTTAAACTGAGTTGGAAATAAGAATAAATTTGGGGAGTTCCCCGGTGGTGTAGTGGCTTAAGGCTTCAGTGCTGGCGCTGTGAGCATTGCGGACTGGGTTTGATTCCTGGCCAGGGAACTACCCACATGCCAAAAAAAAAAAAAAAAAAAAAAAAAAAAAAAAAAAAAGAATAAATTTGGGAGGTAAAGAGATCGAGAAGGATGGACACGAGAGCTTGAGTATGAAAGCATGAGGTATATTTTCCTACATGTTTGGGTAACTACAAATATTTGGTCTGACTAAAACTTAGAGGCAAGTTGGGGTACGAGGAGAGTAATGGGGCAAGATGAGGCTAAAAAGAACGGCAAAGGCCAGATCACAAGAGACCTTACATACTAGATGAAGAGTTTGGACTTCACTCTCATAAGTAAGAGGGCAGAAGGAGATTGATATTAAAGGTTAATGAAGAGAAAACAAAAGAAATTTATTCTAAAAATATCATCCAGGCAGAATTTAAGAAAAATTTTGAGGGCAAAATAAGGAGAAGACCAATTAGTAAACCCATCGGAATAATCTAGGCCAGAGAAGAGCCAGAATCAAAGCACCAATTTAGAAGGATGGATTGATAAAGTACTATGCCCAGACTTTAGTGATTAAATATGAAGAGATAATCTAACCCCAGCTTTCAAGCACTACTCGCAAAGAAAGAACACAAGGAAAGAACGTTTAGAAGAAAGACCGTGCCATCTAATTTAGATAGATCTCTTGCAGTAAAAGAGCTATGCAAGTACTGTATACAGAAGAGGTTACTCTTAGGGCATACATAAGCAAAATTTGTGTTGTGCTTTGAATTCTGATTATCGTTCTTCAAACAATGACAAAAGATTTAAAAAATATTTTTCTACTATGTCTATATTTTTATGTATGTATTTATCTTTCAGATATTTTCCTATTACATCCTCTTAACTAAAATGTCTCCATTTTATTATGTATGCTTAATGTTTTAAAATTCAAGACTTTAAAATTCTTAAAGACAAAAGATTAATAAAAATAACTTTCAAATGTGACTTCTTAATAACAAAGTGGAAGTGATAGTTCTCCCTTAAAAAAGGCAGCACTTCCAAAATAAACTAGAGAAGCTTTCATATAGAGTTAATTCAGAAAGGGGATAACACCTAAAAAGACATGGATAAATATCTCACTTTAATCCCCAAAACATGAAATATTGCACCTTAATAATGAAGTTTTCAATATGCCATTTAAAATAAATTATGCTTGAAAATAAAGTTATTTTAAACCATTCAATCTACTCTGAAATGGTATCTTGTTAAAATAATATTTCACTTAAATATGCCAGACATTTACAACAGGTAAAATAAAAACCAAAAAAACAATTTGCATCTGAAAGCCTGATTTACTGGATTTATATTTTCCCAAGTACAATAATATAAACAAACCTTTTTGAGTACTCAACATATTAGAAGTACAGCTACTTATTGTTGACTTTCAACAGTATGACACACCTGGTAAACACCAGTACACTACTTTAGCAATCTTACGTGAAATGACAAGCAGAAAACAAATTTCTCAATAAAAGTAAGTCACCAAATTTCTCCATCTAAAAGTTGCTATAAAAAAATTTATTAAAAACACCTAAACACACGAACATGATTAAACATTTTAAAAGTAAATTGAAGTAAGTCATGAAACTTCCTTTTTCCCTTTTATGAAAAGTTTCAAAAACAAAAGGATAAATTTAATTCTAAATATTTCACTGTTTTCTAATACAATTTTAGCAAATTATTTATTCAATCGCTTCTTTAGGCTTTCAAGGTGTTCCACATTAACATCTTGCAATGCCAGTACCATTGCTTTAGACAAGGAGGGATTAAATGAAATAGTCATTAGACAGCACAGATCTATTAGATCTCTCTGACATTTCTGCAAACCTTCCAGGAACTTTTGGTATTGAACAGGATCCCTTTTTAACTTTTTCATTTCTGGTACTGAAAACCCTATGAGACTAATAAGTATTTCATCTACAAAGTCTACATCTAGATATGCAGTACCATCAGAAATCTTTGCTGTTATACTCCAAATGCCACCAGAACTTGAGAGATTTCCAGTTAAGGTTACAATAAATGCTTTGACTTTCACTGTTGTAACTTCCTTCAGTTTGCTGGCCATTAGAACAGATAAATAGATAAAGGGTGGAGAATACAAATCCACGGTAATAAAAAGATTATTGTTCTCTGATGATCTTAAAGAACAATTCTGTAAATGGTGATCATTTTCATTAGAAATCTGTGAACTCCTTTTTTGTACATAATTGACTAGTTCTCCATTTAATATCTTATTATTTAAGGAATGTTCATTTGAACTGATGATGGTTTGTTTCTTATTATGTGCCTCTGAGTCCTTACCTTTATTTGTAAAATCATGAGGTAGGGGTATATTACGATGAATTGAAAAATCACAATTGCTGTGGTCTCTAGGAGATAGACAACTAAAAGATTTGTCTCCATTACTCATTTGTTCAGATACATTTTCTTCACTCCATCTGTTTCCATTTGTACAAATTAAAGAAAAATTATTCGGACTATAAGGTTTATCTGAAGATCTCTCTATATTTTCCCCTGTGATTTTGTTCAAAGTCAAGGGCTGCAATTCTTTAGTCTCCATTTGTTCTTTCTGGATAGCTTCTTCTAAAAGCAAGGCCTCAGCCAATGAAATGTCATCTAATTCCCCATCAGTAAAATGCACAGATTCATTTGGTGGTTTCTCCTTTGGTCTTGGAGAAGTCAGTCCTCGTTCAAAACCTGACTGTCCTGTGGTTATAGTATTTGAGGAACTACCTGTGCTGAAACATCTTCTTTCCAAAGAGGTATCATTATTTGCTGCAAGCTCATCATTGTCATCAAGACTTGCTAAGAGTTCTTCATCAGAAGGCCCTAAAACAAGATCTAAATCATCTGTAATCCTGGGGATGCTTTGGTTAGAATTATTTTGTATAGCTGAAACTACAGGATCAGTTTCCCCAATCAATCTTCCAAGTACTTTTTCTTGTGCATATTCTTCTAAAAGAGCATCTACTTCTCCTCCCAATACCTTCACATTTGCTGGTGTCAACAGGAGAACACCAAGACGGAAAGAAATGTTTCCATAAATCAAAATTTTTGTACCTGGAGGAAGATGACAATGAAGAGCTGGAATAGGCTGATACTCCATTCCCTGCATTTGTACAATTCCATCAGTTAACTGTAGCATCAACATACGTGATGGCTTTGCTTCCCAAGGTTTTTGGGTTACTTGTATTTCAGCTGTAATTAGGTCATTTGTACTATTCTTTCCTCTCAACTTTTGTATCTGGGAATATGCAGGTTGACTTACATCAACCAATGAATTAATCTGCAGAGCAAAAAATCCATTCAGTTCTCCTTTTGGAACTTCTAAAATGCTATGAGGTAAAAGAGGATGATCCAAATCTCTCAGATCAGTAAGGAGCCACTGCTCAAACACTTGTTTATTCACTTGTGCCTGACTCAAATTAACATGATCATTTTCTTCTTGGATCCAGTTAATACAAGCTTCCAACCACATTAGAGGTACTTTAACATGCCATGTAGCTAAAAGCCAGGTTTCAACTCTTAATGCAATACTAGTAACACTCATTTCTTTTCAATAAAAGATATATTATGCCTCTGTTACCTAAAAAAAAAAAAATTATAATTCAGTACACTTATAGTCTTTATAATTCTATACAATGCACAAACAGGTATAACCACCCCCTTTTGATTTTTCTTACTTTAGCACCTGACAATTCTTTGACATTCTACATAGCCAAAATTCAAATACTGCAAGTAATTAGATGATATAATGAGAAAAGCAAAAGGCTGGAAAGCTCACTCTGCCAAATTGCAAGCTATGACTTAATATAAATTTAACTTCTCTAACTCAGTTTTTTTATCTTTAAAATACCACCACACCATCTATCTTACAGTTGTTGTGAGGATTATATGATTAACATTTATAAATCATAACATCAGGCTTATGACAGACATGTATAAATAGTAGTATTAATAATCAGATTCTAACAATTTAAGATTTAGTTAAGAAAAAATATTCACTAGGTTATTTTCACATCCATAATTCCTACTCTATTAAAACATACTATTGTGTTTGACCATACAATACTTAAATATGTGGCTTAAGGATAAATTAAAACAAGTAACAATAACTGAATTGGTATAAAGCATCTTATTTGTTTGGCTAAATAATTCTCAACAGTCCTATTAGGTAAATATACTTCTAATTTCTCAGTATAATAAAACAGTAAAGACTAATTAACTCTATATTCACAAAAGTATAATTTTCACTTCTACAGGTAAAGATACTAAGAATTAGAATTTATATAAGTTTTAATAATTCCATAAGAAAACTTACCATTGGGAACAGGAGCATAGGATTTGATGGCAGGATTTGGAACTGGTTGTTCAGTGAGTACTTGTAACCTCTACTGCTCAGACATAGCCCTGGGAACTAAGGTAAGAAGCAGTAAGAATCAAAAGAGGAAGCTGCAAAAATAATCACTAGTTATTTTCATGAGTCCAGGAGTTGGATAGTATGGTTTTTAACATTCCTGTTATCAATGAGGGTAAAGGAAATACAGAATAAAAACAGAGGTTGGACGATCAACAGAAGCAAGTGACCATGAGAAGCTTTCACATTCTTAAGCTTGTTTCCTTATCTATCTAGTACTTTCTTCCTAGGGCTACTATGAAAAGTAAAGGAGATTGGAGAGAACAGCCAGCCACACACCAGCCCACATGCAGATCTTGGGCAACTAGGTCATGTGACTAAGGGGCAATCCAGCTCATTTAGGCCATTCATCCAGCCTCAGAATCATCACCTCCGTGGCAAGACTCAGGGCATCCTGCAGCTGTTAAAGGCCAAGAAGCGGACCACCCAGGTGTCCAATGCCCCACAGGTGACCAGAGGCTTAAGCAGGCCAAAGCAGCTCAGGTTGAAGTTGAACAGTACCGCCTGCAGAGGGACAGAATTCAAGGCCAAGGCAGCTGAGGCTCTGGGATCCCATGGCAATGGCATCACTAAAGTGGAAGAGGAGACCCAGAAGACAACAATCCTCCAGACCTACTTACAGCAGCCTCTACACTTAACTACCAGCAAAAAAGGGATGAAATCCTGGATAACCTCTTCTTCTTGCCCGTGACATCGGCTAGAAATCCACAAAAACTACCACCTAAATATAAGGGCTGTTGGGAAGTATCCAGCCATGTAATATGAAAAACAGAGGCATTTATGGCTGGAGTTCTTCCTGACAGCCCTCCTATATAAGAGAAGAAAGAAGCACCTGATCCATGGATTGGCATTATAGACGCCTTCATGGAATATGAAGCACTAAAGCTCAAGCTGTTTCTTGTGAAAAGACTTTAAATTATTTCTGTATATTATACTGTAGGTCACTTCACTTTGAAAGAATAGCAAATCTTGCTTCTTTGTTCAAACTTAAAGCTAATCCAAAGCTTTCATTTTTTTTTAACCTTGTATTTCTTAGAAACTTAATCAATATATATATTGGTTGCCTATGTCTTTTAGCTCAAGGAAGATATACACTCAATACTACAATTTTGTTCTCAGATGTACATTTGGAAGCAAAGGGCACTCTAAAAACAAGACTGATAGAAGGTTCTTTAAGACATTAAGACAAAAAACAGCTCTAAGAAATTTAAAATATGATAGCAGAAATAAAAACAGTAAAATGAATGGAAAATAAAGTCAATAAAATCTCTTAGAAAAGTAAAACATCAATACAAAGATACCAATGGACTATGGTATGGGGGTTGGAAGAGGGGCAATAATCAAAGAAACAAATTTAGAAAAATTTCCAGAATTTAAAGATTAAGAGTTTCTTGATGAAAAGGACCCAATGCAAAGGATAAAAATAGACATAACAAAGCATAACTTTATGAAATTTTGGAAGACAAGAAAAAAGATTCTGCAAGCTGCCACAAAGGGAAAACAAACAACTAATATCAGGAATGAGAATGGCTTTAGAGTTCTCAATGGATGCTGTAAGATAAAATGAACAATTCCTTCAAATTTGTAAAAGAAAATTACTTCTAACCTATGAATCTCTACTCAAAATATGAATCCAGTATAACAATGAAATAAAAACATTTTCAGATCAGCAATGTCTAAAACAATTTTTGTAATGGAGGATGTGTTCTAACGCAACAGAAGAATAAAACAAGAGGAATAAAACATGATATCCTCAACTGCAAATGCAAAAGAAAGGTAAAACATTATACAGGGTGTCCAAAAAACAAACAAACAAACAAACAAACACTTTGAATAATTATAAAGTGTTTATTAACATACTGTTTATTTCCAAAATTTAGAAGAATCTACAGAAATGAATAATACTTTTTGTCAATGACTGTTTTCAAACTGATGACCATTCTGGTCCAGGCACTGCTAGCAAAGCAGCGGAATCACAAACATGAAGAATCGTTTTGTTTGGTATTTGTGTGCATTCTCGTTCAATGGCTGCCTTCAATTTGTTGAATGTTGCTGGGGTTTTTTTACTGTGAACTTTTATCTTTTATGTATCCCCATTAAAAAAAGTCTATTGGCATGAAGTCTGGTGAATGCAGTGGGTGTTCCATGTTTACCAGACTTCACCCATTATTTCAAATCAGTTAAACCTGAAAAGGAGAGGAAATTATGTGAGTTATCAGTTATTAGAATATGTATACATTTTGGAGGGACACCTTGTTGTAAAGGGTATTTGCAGGACATAAAGGCAAACAGCCCAGAAGGCCTCAGGCAATATTATTTTTCAAGATGCAATTGTGTAAGACCACTATTTCCAGGATTTCATGTGTTTATCTTTTTAGTTTACACATGTTAGTTGGATATATCTCAATGTACAACAGAGTTTTAAATAACTGAAAGAATTAGGAGTTGAACTAATGAAAAATATAGAGAAAACAGAAAAAAGACAACGCAAGAGAAAACAAAATGTACAGGAAAGAAAAAAGTAGTATTGCATACTACAGGGCTTAGTTGTAAATAACATGTACATAGTCATAATAATATAAACTCCAAATACTAACCTGATAAAAATTTTAACATAGCTCTACAGAGGTAATAGTAAGATGGACAAATATTTGTGAGGGTGAATGTTGAGGGTGAGAAAGGTAGGTGGAAAAGAGCTAAATCCTCACCTCCAAGTGAAAGTCAACAGATAAAGCTAAAACTGAAAAATCAAGAAATACAAATATCTGCATGGTTTCCAGAGCTAAAGTAAATACAAAAAAGAATCAACTGGAAAAGTTGAAAGTGGTTGCCTCATGGGAGAAGGAAACAAAGGAGAAAGAGGGCAGAGGACGGCTATTTTTCAAAACAATTCTTTAAAGTTCTTTATTTTAAATAATACACTTATTTTCTTTGATCTTCTATGTTTCACTGATTTTTTTGCACTGATGTTTAATTTGGGAGGAGATTTTCTTAACGTTAAAGTTCATGAGTTTTTCATTTCTGCTACTAGCAATGAACAAAATAGCATAAGAGTATTTATCCTTAAAAGTGTAAAGGTATTTAAGATTTTTTTCCCGCTAATAAGTCAAAGATGTCCACTCTCAACACTTCATCATTGTACTGGAGGATTGAATCAGTGCAATAAGACAAGAAAAATAAATAAGTATAAAGATTAAAACAGAATAAATAAATAGAGAAATAGATAAATAAACATAGCATAAAGACATACAGACCCATGGAACAGACTAGAGAGTTCAGAAATCTTCACAGATATGATCAAATGATCTTCAACAAGGGTGCCAAGATTACACAATGGTGAAAGGATAGTCTCTTTAACAAATGGTGTTGGAAAAATTGGATATACACATACAATAATGGATCCTGACCTTACGCCATATTCAAAATTTTACTCAAAACGGATTAAATATCTAAATGTAAGACCTGAAACTATAAAACTCCCAGAAGAAAACCTTCATGATATTGCAATGGGCAATGATTTCTTAGATATAACATCAAAGCACAGATAATAAAAGGAAAAATTAAGAAATAGGACTGTATCAAATTTTAAAACTGTATAGCAAAGGAAAAAACAGAGTGAAAAAGCAACCTAAAGAATGGGAGGAAATAGTTACAAACCATCTATGTGATAAGGGGTAAATATCCAAAGCATGTTAAAAACCCAAAAAATAACTCAATTTAAAAATGGGCAAAGGACTTGAATAGACATTTCTCTAATCAGGATATACAAACACCCAACAAATGAAGACAGTCACCATCACTAAACGTAAGAGAAGTGCAAATCAAAACCACAATGCGACAACTCACACTCCTTAGGATGACCACTAACAAAAGGACAAAAAATAAGAATGTGAAGAAATTAGAACCCTTGTGCACTGTTGGTACACTATGGAAAACAGTACTGAGGCTCCTCAAAAAAATGAAAAATAGACCTACCTATGACCCAGCAATCCCACTTTTGGATATATATCCAACAGAATTAAGAGGAGAATCTCAAAAAGATGTTTGCACACCCATGTTCACCGTAGCATTATTCCCAAAAGACAAAATGTGGAAGCAACCTAAATGTCCATCAACAGATGAATGGATAAAGAAAATGTGGTACATACATAAGGGAGATTTTTCAGCCTTAAAAAAAAAAAAAAAAAAAAGAAAAGAAAATCTTGTCATATGCTACAACATAGATGAACCTTAAGGATATCATGCTAAAAGTGAAATAAGCTATTCACAAAAAGCTATTCACAAAAAGACAAATACTCATATGTACAGAATCACATTGCCACTTTTATGACATACCTAATCAAACTCATAGAAATATAATATAGAATTGTGGTTGCTAGAAGATGAGGGGATGGAGAAACAGAGTTATTAAATGGATATTGAATTTTGTTAATGCAAAAAAATTAGTTCTGGAAATCTGTTGTACAATAAGTTGCATACACTTAATATTGAAATGTACTCAAAAAATGCTAAGAGGTAAATTTATGTGTTTTCTACAACAATTAAAAAAAAGGGGAGGGGGATCAAGAGGCAAGAAGAGGGAAGAGATGGAAAAAATAAAATAACCCCTATTTGCAGATGACATAAATGTTTATGAAGAATATGACAAAAGAACCTACCAAAAAAGATACATCACCTGATAAATTAGTTAGCGAGATGCAACTGTCTTTTTCATGTTCTATTTAGTGCTACAGTTTTTGGACTTTTGTGCTTTTATTGATGATTTCAGTGTTTAAAATGGCCCTCTAGTATATTGCTAAAGTGCTATATAGTGTTCCTAAATGCAAGAAAGCTATGATATGTTGTATGTTAGATTAAGCTTCATTCAGGTATGACTTATAGTGCCACTGGCAACAAGTTCAATGTTAATGAATCAACATATATTGAATAAAGTATCTATAAATAGAAACGGAGACATAAAGAGGTTATGAACTGATCAGTTGATGAAAATGTCAGTCATGATCAGAGGCTCACAGGAACCTAACCCTGTATTTCCCCTAGGAGCAGGGTACAGTATTCCCTAATTCACTGTTCACAGTGACTTTATAACTACCACAAACAACTAAATTCAACTACACTAGTAATGAACAACACAACTTACAATAGCACCCAAAACTTAAATCTAACAAAATATGTGCGGGATATATATATGCTGAAAACTACAAACTATTTATGAAAGAACTCAAAGACAACCCAAACAAATGAAGAGATAAGCCATGTCAGAAGATTCTGGTTTCAGTTCTCCTCAAACTGGTCTATAGATTCAATGCAATTCCATTTAAAATTAACACAATTTTTTTTTGTAAAAAGATGACAAGCAGATTCTAATTTATAGGGAAAGACAAAGGAACTAAAATAATGAAGCAGTTTGAAAAAGAAAAAGAGGATTCATATTATCTGAGTTCAAGATTTAGTACAAAAGTACATCAATCAAGACAGTGAGGGATTGGCAAAGGATTAACATATGAACCATTGTCTAGAAAAGTGTCGAGAAATAGACCTACACATATATAGTAAATTGACTTTCTACAGTTGAAAAGGCAATTCAATGGAAATAGGAGTCTTTTGAAGAAATGGTGCTGAAATTGAACACCCATAAACACGAACCTCAACCAATACCTCACAACATGTATACAATCTCTAAATAGATCATAGACCTAAATGTGAAAATTAAAACTATAAAACATCTATAATAAAACTTAGGACAAAAAAAACCAAGCTCATAGATACACAAAGAACAGGATGATGGTTGGCAGAAGTGGGGTGGGCAAAACAGGTAAACGGGGTCAAAAAGTACAAACTTCCAGTTATAAAATAGATAAATCATGAGGATATAATATACAGTATGGTGATTATAGTTAATAACCTACAGTGCATATCTGAAAGTTGCTAAGAGAGTAGATTTTGTTTTTTGTTAAAGTTATTGGGGTGACATTCTTTAGTAAATATTATATAGGTTCCATGTGTACAATTCTACAATACATCATCTATGTGTTATGTGTTCATCGCCCAGAGTCAGTTGTCTTTCCATCACCATGTATTGGAGACCCTGTCCCTTCTCTCCCATCCCCCTTTCCCCATAACCTCAGATAACCACTACCAATGAACTACTGATTGTGTTCATGAGTTTTTGTTTCTTTCTTCTTTGAGTTACGTGTTTCACATTTAAGTGAAATTATACGGTTCTTGGTTTTTTTTGCCTGCCTGGTTTATTTTGTTTTGCATGATGGTCTCAAGGTCCATCCATGTTGTCATAAATGGCCCTATTTCATCTTTTCTTATGGCTGAGTCATATTCTATTGTGTATATGTCCCACATGTTCTTTATCCAGTCCTCTACCAAAGAACACTTGGCTGTTCCCATGACTTGGGAACCATAAATAGTGCTGCAATGAACACTGGGGTACATACATCTTCGCAGACAAAGGCTTTCAAATTTTCTGGGTAGATAACCAGAAGTAGAATTGCCAGGTGATATTGTAACTCTATTCTTAGTTTTTGGAGGAACCTCTATACTGTCCTCCATAGTGGTTGTACCAGTTTGCATTCCCAACAGCAGTGAATAAGAGTTCCTTTTTCTCCATACCCTACCCTCCCCAACACTTTTTGTTCCTTGTCTTGTTGATAATAGTCATTCTAAGAGGTGTGAGGTGGTATCTCATTGTGGTTTTGATTTGCATTTCCCTAACAGCTAGTGAAGTTGAGCATTTTTCATAGATCTGTTGGCCATTTGTATGCCTTCCTGGGAGAAGTGTCTGTTCAGGTACTCTGCTTATTTTTTAAATGGGTTGTTTCTTTCTTCATTCTTGAGTTGTAAAAGTTGTTTTTTGTTTTTTTTTTTTATATTTTACATATTAGCCCCTTATCAGAGATATTGTTTGCAAATATTTTCTCCTATTTGGTTGGTTGTCTCTTTGCTTTGTTGACAGTTTCTTCTGCTGTGCAGAAGCTTTATAGTTTGATATAGTCCCATTCATTTATTTTTGCTTTTACTTTCCTTGCTTTGAGGTTAGGTTCATAAAGTCCTCCTTAAGCCCAAAGTTTATAGGTTTAATTCCAATCTTTTCTTATATACAGTTTATTATTTCAGGTCTTATGTGGAGGTCTTTAATCCATTTTGAGTTAATTTTGGTATACAGTGACAGTTTGCAGTTCAGATTCATTCTTTTGCACATGGTTTTCCAATTTTCCTAGGACCATTTACTGAAGAGGCTTTCTTTTCCCCATTACATACTTTTTACTCCTTTGTCAAAAATTATCTGTTCATATATTTGTAGGTTTATTTCTGGGTTTCTGATTCTGATTTGGTCTGTGCATCTGTTTTTCTGCCAGTAATCAAGCTGTCTTGATTACTGACACTTTGTAGTGTAGACTGAAATTGGGGAGTGTGATGCCTCCAGCCTTACTATTTTTCTGTAGGTTTGCTTTTGTGATTTGGGGTCTTTTGTGGTTCCACATGAATCTGATAATTCTCTTATCTATTTCTTGAAAGAATGTCTGTGGGATTTTGATGGGAATTGCATTAAATCTGTATGTTGTTTTGGGTAATATGGCCATTTTAACTATGTTGACTCTTCCAATCCATGAACATGGAGTATCTTTCCATTTCTCTGTGTCCTCTTCAATTTCTTTTAGTAGTGTCTTACAGTTTTCAGTATATAAGTCCTGCACATTCTTTGTTAAGTTTATTCCTAGGTATTTTATTCTTTTTCTTGCAATCGCAAAAGATACTGGTTTTCTCATTTCTTTTTCTGAAGTTTCATTGTTGATATGCAGAAATGCAACTGATTTTTGTACACTGACTTTATATCCTGCAACTTTAATGTATTTGTTTTA
>PVJL010008980.1:50590-61559 GCA_004026885.1 Lyroderma lyra
TTTTTTTTTTTTTTTTTTTTTTTTTTTTTTTTTTTTTTTTTTTTTTTTTTTTTTGCTTTTTGGTATGTGGGTAGCTCCCTGACTGGGAATTGAACCCAGGCCACAGCGGTGACAGCGTCAATGCTGAAGCCTTAAGCCACTACACCATCAGGGAACTCCCATGACTAGATCTTCCAGTGCTATATTGAATAGCACTGGTGACAGGAGACATTCCTATCTTATTCCTGATTTTAGGATAATAGGTTTCAGTTTTTTTCCCATTCGGTGTATTAGCTGAGGGTATGTCATATATAGGCCTTTATTATGTTGACGTACCTTACTTCTATACCCCTTTTATTAGATGTTTTGATCATAAATGGATGTTTCATTTTGTCAAATGCTTTTTCTACATCAATTCATATAATCATATGGTTTTTATCTTTTAGTTTGTTTATGTGGTTGATTCACATATGTTGAAACATCCTGTGTTCATGGGATGAATCCCACTTGATCGTGGTGTATAATCTTTGCAATGCATTGTTGTATTCTATTTGCTAGTATTTTAATAAGGAGTTTTATATCTGTGTTCATCAGAAATATTGGTCTACAGTTTTCTTTTTCTGTGTTATACTTAACAGGCTTTGGTATTAGGGTTATGTTGGCCTCATGGAATGAGTTGGGAAGTACTGCCTCTTCTTCAATTTTTCAAAAGAATCTGAGAAGGATAGGCATTAGTTCCTCTCTGAGTGCTTGATAAAACTCATTGGTGAGACTGAGAGTAGATTTTCAATGTTCTCATCACAAAACAAAACAAAACAAAACATTTTTTGTAACTGTGGTAACAGTTGTTAACCAGACTTATTGTGGTGATCATTTCCCAAAGTATACAAATAGCAATCACTGTATTGTATACCTGAAACTAATGTAGTATGTGAACTACACCTTAATTAAAAAAAAAAATAGGAGAATATCCTTTGTGACCTTGGTTTCTTAAAAGTTTTCTTAGATGCAATACCAAAAGTATAATTCATAAAAGAAATCAATAAATTGAGATTCATCAAAATTTTATAATTCTGCTCTGTGAAAGATGCTGTTGAAGAGTATAAAGACAAGCCACAGTTTAGGAGAAACATATAATCAACAAAAGACCTGTATCCAGAATATATAAACAATACTAAAATTCAATTAAAAAAACTAATTTTAAAATAAGCAAAAGATTTTAATAGACATTTCACCAAAGAAGACACGCAGATGGTAAGTAAACACATTAAAAGATGCTCAATAGTATTAGACATTAGAGAAATGCAAAATTAAAATCACAATGTGAACTACACATCTATTAGTATAGCTAAAATACAAAATAACTGACAATACTAAGTACTGGAATGCTCAAATATTACTGGTGGGAATGCAAAATGGTATAGCAACTTTGGAAAGTAGTTTAACAATCACACAGAAAGAAAAACAGATTAGCATTTTCTTAGAAAGTTAAATATACACTTATACCATACAACCCAGCAATTATGTTACTAGGTATTTACGCAAGAGAAATGAAAACTTATACTCATTGAAAATCTGTTATGTGAACACTTATACCAACTTTATTCATAATCATCAAAAGCTAGGAACAACCTAAATGTCTTTCAACTGGTGAATGGATAAACAAACTGTGGTACAGCATTACAACAAAATATTATTCAGTAATAAAAAAACAAACAAAACTAATAGATGCAATAACATGGATGAATGCTGCTATAGACTGTGTCCCCCACAAAATTCTTATGTGGAAATCCTAATGCCCAATGCGATGGTATTAGGAGGTGGGGCCTTTGGGACATGCTTAGGTTATGAGGGTAGAATCCTTAAGAAAGGGATTAGGAATCGTATAAAAAAAGAAGCCCTCCCAGAACTACCTTGCCCCTTCTGCCATGGGAGATTATAATGGAAAGACAGTCATCCAAGAAGTGTGTCCTCACCAGAACCCCACCACATCTGCCATCGCCTTGATCTTCAACTTCCCAGCCTCTAGAGAAATAAGATTCTGTTGTTTATAAGCCACCTAGTTCATGGTATTTTGTTGTGGTAGCGCAAACAGACTAAGACAAATGTCAAAAGTGGTGTGCTGAGTGCAAGAAGCCAGACACACGCTGTATGATTCCATTCATAATGACGTTATGGGACACGTTAACACTACAGAAACAGAAAACAGTGCAACAGTTCCCAAGGGCTGGTGGTGCGAAGGCGCTGACTACAGGGGAACACAGGACATTTTCTGAGGTGATGAAAGTGTTCTACTAATACATCATGTGGTGGTAGTAGTGATGGCGATGGGACTATGTTTGTCAAAACTCACAGAACTATATACCAAAAAGAACACGAATTTTACTGAATGTACATTATGCTCCCAATCAAAAAACTGAAGACAGGCTCTTCAGCCCTTTTCCTGCTCGAGCCCGCTTCTATCTCTAAGGAGTGTACTTTCCCTTTGCCCTTTGAGGCCCTTGAGTCACTCTCCTTCTCACTGGGGCCCGCTCCTACCTCTTTGGAGTATACTTTCTCTTTCAATAAACTAAATCTTTGTTTGAACTCTAAAAAAAAAAAACAAAAAAAACCTGAAGACAAACATCAAAAGAACAGAAATGCTACAACTAACTTCAAAACTTAAGAAAACATAGAATAAAGAAAACAATCCAAGAGAAGACACAAAAGGAGTGAGCAAACACTATAAATACAAACAAATTAAGATGTTAAAAATAAGTCTAGGAGAAGTAACAAAATGCTAGCTTGAGAGGGACCTCTGAAAAACTCCCCTGGAGATGACAACTAATAAAACATCAATAACTCAACTAAAGATTCTACGCAATGTACAATCACAGCTAAGAAATCCACTTGTCATATTAAGGAGGGGCAGACCATTTGGTAAGACGCAGTGGCCCCACTTCACTCCTGTTCCAAGAGAAGGAGGAGCTATAGCTCATCTCCTCCAGCCAGTAAAGAGAAAGAGGGGGCTGCACATGTGTTTATCTGCCTTCAACAGCGCAATCTAAAAGACCAGCATACAGGACAGCTGACCCCAAGGCTCAAGGCAGAGTCCTCAGGGCAAACTGAGATCAGAAAGGCATACTTACACCACAACTACCTGCACAACCTCTGCAGCACCAGGAAGAAAATAAAGCTGCAAAAGCCCCTCCCCCACAGTCCTCTGCCCACCCAGTATCAGCAGTGATCACCAAAGAAACTGCAGCAGCAAGTGTCCAGAGTTTGCCATAATGAGAAACCACGGAAAGGAAGCTCAAAATAAATCCGAACAATAGACAAAAAAAGTAAAAGAGATGGGAACGAATGACCCACTGGAAACAGAGCTCAAAGTAGTAATTATAAAAATGCTTGGGGAACTTAATAATAACTTCAAAAGAGAGATAGCAAGAATAAAGGAAGACATACAAAACATTATGAAGGACCAGAGACAATGATTACATTAACTGAAATAAAGAACAGAATAAAAGCCACCGAACTAGATGAAGTAGAAGTGCAAAGCAGTGATTTGCAAGAAAACCCAGCAGAAAACACCCAATCAGAACAAAGAGCAACAAGAATCCAAAAAAATGAGAATGGTTTGAGATCCCTCTGGGGCAATATTAAGTGTAAAAACATCCACATCATAGATGCAGAGGAAAAGCAAGGGATCAAGAACTTATTTGAAGAAATAATAACTGAAATTTTTCCTAATGTGGGCAAGGAAATAAGACATACAAGCCCAGGAAGCACAGAGTCCCAAACAAGGTAACCCAAACAGGAACACAATGAGATATGTCATAATTAAAATGGCAAAAGTTAAAGAAAAAGAAAATATTTTAAAAACAACAAGAGAAATGCAAGTAGTAGCTTATGAAAGGACACCCATTCAACTCTCAGCTGATTTTAGAAACATTACAGGCCAGAAGGGAATGGCAGAAAATATTCAACCTGTTGAAAACCAAGGATCTACAACCAAGAATAATGTGTCTAGCAAGGCTAGCATTCAAAATTGAAGGACAGATAAAGAGCTTCTCAGACAAGAAAAAGCTAAAGGAGTTCATCACCACCAAACCAGTACTACAAGGAATGTTAGAGGGACTTCTTTTTTTTTTTTTTTTGGTATGTGGGTAGCTCCCTGGCTGGGAATTGAACCCAGGCCGCAGCGCTGAAGCCTTAAGCCACTACACCCTAGAGGGACTTCTTTAAGATGAGAGGAGGAATAGGAGAGTGGGTAAAATAAGGGAAATGGAAGGAGAAGTTTAGTTTGATTGTTAATAAGGCAAGAATCAAGGAGATACAGTGTATAACATGGGAATACAATCAATAAGGTTGCAGTAACTTTGTGTGGTGTCAAGATGGGTACCAGATTTGTTGGGGTGATGAGAGGAGACCTGGAGGGGTGGTGAAAAAAGGGGAAGAAATCAAGAAGTACAAATTCATAGTCACAGAATAGTCACTTGGATATAAAATGCAACATAGGGCATATACTAAATAACACTGTAATAACTATTATAACATATATGGCATTAGAGGGAAACCAGATGTAGGAATGAGGATTAAGTTATATAAATGACTCATCATTGTGCTATACACCTGAAACTGTTATAATACTATATGTAAAATGTAATGAAAAAATAAATTAAAAATCACAACGAGATACAAATTCACATTCAATGGAATGGCAATAAAGAAACAGAAAATTACAAAAAAACAGTAAGTGTAAATATGCTAGCAATCATAATGAACACAGATTAACTCACCTGTTAAGCGACAGACACTCTCAAATTGAATAAATCAAATCTAGTTGTATACTCAATAGAGACCTAAAACAAAATAACATCAAAGGATAAAATTAATAAAAATAAAGGCATGTTAAAACATCTAAGCATGATGCCATGAAATCACAGCTTTGTGACATCAAGACTGAAAGATGTGTATTTGTATCCTGATTCCAACGTAGTATCATATTGCACTTTTTTAACCTCAAAAATTAAACCAGATCGATTATCATAGGTGAGCTCATTTAGTAAGTTACCTGTTTCCTCCACTAAAATTTAAACAGCACAGTGCTGACAAATTGACCTAGTAAATTTCTAAAGGTATTGTAGTAATGTGATGACAGTCATTAAGTAAAGTGAATCAGGACAAAGTGTACTTTTAGTAGTTACAAGTTGTTAAATGAATTATCAAGTATAAATGCCACAATTATATTTCTTTTTTGCAGAATGTTTTATACTACAAATCATTCTGGGCACAGTACATATCCCTCAATTATTACATGTAGCCACATAACACAAATGCTCTTTTCTACGTGAATCTATTAAATACTAGAAGACAATACTGTTAATACTTCTGGAAGAAGAAAGAAACCAGAAAGAAAGTAAGAAAGACTGACTGGTTTTAAACTGAAAAGGTCAAAACTGGACAAAAACGGAACAAGGATGAATTTCAAATATTAATCCTATATTACAGCAGGTACAGATGTATAAACACAGAATTAAAGATAAGGGTTTGCTTAAAACAAAACAAAAAAACTCTTATTTGTAAGGCTTTAAACTTTTTTCAAAGTACTTTTACATCTGCGGTATTATCTAATAATTTATGGTAGGTAGGTATTGTCATCTGAGACAGATTGGCACTGATGCTTAAAAAAGATTAAGACATAAACATACCCAGCAGCAGACCTAGAACATAAATTCTGCTAATATCCATTACTGTCTTTTTCTACTGACTTAAGTGAAAAGAAAAAGTATAGCCAGTCCCTAATTACACGTAAAACCCACTTCTATATAAAACTCACTCACAAATGTCTATTCTATAAAAACAACAACGCTATTATAATGACCAGACTGTTCTCAGACCTCATTTAAATAAGCTCACCTAGTGCATTCTAAATTATTTCATTTTCAAAATCAAGTGAAAGAACAACTTAATACCACCTATCATATCCATCTTTATGACAGGTTCAAAACATTATGGTTAAGTACTACTTTTCCTTCTTTATAACTAAGACACCACAAAATTGTTTTTAATTTTTAAAAACATCACAAAGTGGTATTTTAAGGTGTATGTATATGTTTATTTTTTTTTTTAATTTACTTTAAACATGCACTTGTTTGTGCAGTTGAACATGGGAAGTGACAAAACTTTCAAGTGACATTTGGGACAAATTCTGAGAAACACTGCTCAAGGAAACCAAAACTCAATTATTCTATGAATGTGTGAAAGTACTAATTAATAATTCTCTCTAAACACTACTCTAGGATTTGAATTTCCACTTCTGGAGCTAACTGACATCCTACAAGGCCTCTAATACTTTTGTTACCTCAGACATATCTGGATATAGCTGGTTCTGCGGAGTCACATGGTATCCACTCTTCTTCATTCTTGACCTTGCACACACAGATGCTTACATTTTTCACCTAGTGTACATCCAAATGAAAGAGTGTTCAGATGTTCAGTTCAAACAGCGACTGTTATTGAATTCTTAACAGTGGATCCCTTACAGCAGTATTCCATGGACTGCCTTTTGTTCTCTGGGTCATAATGATGGACCCAAATTTCATCACCTGTAATGATCTTCTTTAAGAAGTCCTCCCCTTCTTTTTCAAAAATTACAAAAAATGTGGAACTTGTCCCACTGTTAAGAATTCAGTAACAGCATACTGTTTGAACCAAACACCTGAACACTCTTCCATTTTGACATGCACTGGATGAAAAACATAAGCATCGGTGTGTGCAAAGTCAAGAATGATAGAAGGGAGATACCATGTGACTACACAGAACCAGTTATATTCAGGTATGTCTAATGTAACAAAAAAATATTACGGAGGGAAAATTTATCAGCCCGCCCACTTTAACTTTATAATACTGTTACCATAACGAGGCAAAGAAAAATATTCCAATGACTAATACCGCAAAAGATAACCAAGACATTTTAAAAACACAAATGTGTTGAGAGATACTTAACATTGTGCAAGCACTCAAATACAGTAAACATCAAATATCTTACCAAAAAGTCAAGAATTTTAGGGGAAAAACTGACCAATAAATGTACATTTGTTACATAGAATTCTTCATTTAACAGCAAAGTGGAAGGTATGTTGCTCTAAACATGGATATAGTCCCCACATCTACTTGTTATAACAATTGTAATAAAAAGGATGATTCTATGTATAATAGACTTTTCCCCTACAGGTTAGAAAAAAAGTTTATCAAAATCTGTTTGGACTGGATTTCAATAACCAATCCCTTTAATAATTTAGTAAATTCGATTACTTTCACCTTCTCCTTCAGAGAATTCCTAAGGAGAATTCATTCCTCCCTTTCTCAAGAAATTGAGAAATCATAGTTATTGCAGGTAGAAATAACTCAGAGAGGAGGTGTTAGCAAGGACAGCACAACTTTCCATATGCACACATATAAAAAACAACCCTTACTCCTTCAAAGTAATGTTTTTTTAAATTGTATACTAAGAAATGTCCATACCGTGTGATGCACTTCTTTTACTTTTCAAAATTTATCTTAAGAAAACAGTAAAATGAAGACAAAGATTCATATACCATAGCGTTTATCACTGTGTTTTTATAGTGTGGAAAAAAACAGAAATAATTTAAATGTTTAATATTAGGAAAAAAATTAAATATTTTACACTAAATTCATGAAATGGAAGTCCTTAAAAATCATTTTTAATGACATGAAAATGTTCATATTTTATTTTGTTAGGAAAAGGCCAGATATAAAACTATGTATGTTTTAATCCCCACTGATTTTATAATCATGAAAAAATGCTTAACAAATTGACATTTGTGCATGCTAAACTTGGCTGACAACAATAATCTACATGCTAGATTTTGACTGCAGGAACTGAGCAGAAGAGAATAGGGGAGGAAAATTCTATCATTCATTACTAAGACTTAGCATATTTGATTTGTAAATTAATTTTTAGTCGGTCTCACATATTCCAACTTTTTAAAAAACAGAAAGATAGAAGTACCATCTTTTTGGACATTGTGTATATGGCATTCAACCAATAACTGAGACTTAAAAGTACTAACAAATACTTAAATTATAATCACTCCATATTTCCTTACCTTTATCTAAAAAATAGAGGTAATCTATGTTTTAACTTCTTTGGGATGACTTCAAGATCATCCCAGAATTTTGAGAAGGTTCTCTCCAAAAATGAGGGGGGAAAATGTATATTTAATGACTGAAATCAGAAAGTGGCTATCTGTAAATCTTCCATAACCTAATAAAAGAAAAAGACAGAAACAACAGATTTAGGAGTTTGAATCCCAGCTCTACTATGTGACCTCAGATATGTTCCTTAACTTCTTAACTCCTTATCCATAAGACAAAGATAAGCACAATTTATCCACAGCTCTGTCGTAAGTGTTAAACACCAGAACAAGATCTGGCACGTGGTGGGAAACTCAGAAAATGTTACCTATAAATTTTAAATAATCATCCAGGTGGATAGTATGCATGCAAGCTCAACTATGTTAGCTTATCTAAAGAAATTCCACAGCTAAGTAATATTAGCTCCGAATTCATTGGGGGTCCAAAATGATCATACAATTATACAAAACAGGAGTCACTGAACGTATCAATCAAGTTGGCAAATCTCTGAATAAGCAAAGGTATAATATAGTTTGGCTGAAAATAGAGGATGAAAGGATGGTGGAAAGACAGACTTTCCTGCTATTGAAAAGAGTAAACCTACAAAGCAAATTATAAGAGCTAAGGAAAATACAAATGGAATAAGGAAAAAAAAAAATCCAACAATGACATCAAAAAAGGTAACAGCTTTTTCACCAATAAGAAGACAGTAAAATTGAGAGGGAGAAGTTCCTAGATAGGGCTGCTTACTTTGCATTCCTGTTCACCACTCATCACTTCTTATCAAGGCAGAAAATGATGGCTGCAACACAAAAATACTAGACTGAAAGAAAGCATCATCAGTACAGTACCCCTATATGTGCCTTTTAGTATTAGTGAAATGGCCGAGGTTTTAAATGACAGATTAAATTAAATGTTGCAAATCCTGACTGGCAGATTAAATCTCTATAAATCAAGTATCCCCGGCCCTTATATACACTCATCAATTCTTGGCTGAAAACATAAAAATCTGAACTATGTATCACAGAATCATAATGTGAGTTGTTTTACCTCCAACAAGACTTAAATTACTCTTCACGGTGGGGGCCATTAAAAAAAAACTGTATTACCACTTAAAGAGATGTTTTATAAAATCCACAATCCTAGATACTATGCTCTAACAGTATTTGTCCTCCCAGCCAGTAAATGGTGCTTCATGAAGTCCTCGGTACCCTGCAAGAATTTTCTTCCTAATTAGGCAAGTAAAAGATAAAGGATAGACGAAATCATAACCACTTTAAAAAGATGGTGGTTACAACTATTTTGCAAATTATTCAAGAGGGAAATCAAGTTACAATGCAATAATAAATCAGCACAAATTCACTGCTAACAAAAAATACATGTATTTTGCTAGTGGTGAATTTAGCTTTTACATGTATGACATCTGTGGATGAAGGCTGGAGGCTTGAAGAGCCGAGATGTGGAAACAAGCCTGGCTGCTTCCCACGTTTGTCCCCGATTCGGAGTGCCTTAACCAAAGAAATCATCAAAGCTTGGCATAGGAGCCTTAGAAGGAACCAAACACAATGCAAGTACTGTAAACTGAATGTGCTAGAAGGGTATCATATTGGGGGTGGGGTGGGGTTGATATTTGGGTCATTCCGAATACTCCGACACACGGTAGGCGGCTTAAAGAGTAGAACAAACAGAACGCGGGTGTCTCAACGTAACTTTTTGGGTTTGCATTCGTTTTGGATGAATATACTACTTTCATACAATTTTCACAAGATAAAATGCAGCGACACTACAAAAATACTCGCATCATAGGCTCCATTAACAGAAATAAAAGACTAAAGAGAAGGAAAGAGTGAAAGGTTTTGTCATAACGGAGAGCCCTGGATTTCCAGGGAGTGCTGGCTCAAGGGAAGAACCAAAGGAACAAGTTCTCCAAGACTGTGGCTCGCCGCCACAGTCCGGCAGACCGGCCCGCGCCGTCCGAGATGTCGCCCGAACCGGCTGCGAACCGTCTGCTGCGCCCCCAGCCCGGGCCACGCCAGACTGGCGCTGCAGCCCGTTACACACAGCGGGTTTCCGCGGCGTGGGCCGGGCCGATAGTAGGCGGGCTGCACTTACCGACCCGCAGCTCGCGCCCGCAGCCAGGCAGCTTGGGCGGGAAGTGGGTTACTGGGAAGAGACGCAAATGTAGACAGTGGAAACGGGGACATTCGTCTGGGCCTACCACCGACCTGGGTGTCCCGCCTTTGCCTCGCGCAACAACAGTTCCCGTGCCGCACGACTGAGAACAAGAACCACAACGGCGCGCGCCCTATTCCTATTTTGCCTCTTCCCGCCCGATTTGCCGAGCGCTAACGCCCCTCCTCCAAACTCAAAAGACACCTTCGGGATGCGAGATCTTGCCGCTTCCCTGTACTCTCCTGTGAGCGTGAACTAGGCAGCCTTTAGATCTCGCGAGAGATCTTTTCCCCTCCCCCTACTAGTGAGTGCGCGAACGAGAAAGGAGGAGGGCGCTCCAGGCGAAAGCGCTGCAGACGCCATTATCCTGTGTTTCTCCGCTGCACCAACCTCGACGTCTTTCCTACGTCCCGCTTGTTTACGGCCTATAGGTAATTAGGGTTATTGGGGCTTCGGCATTACGGATTCAGACAGCAGATTAACCTTCCTAAAGGCTGCGTTGCCTTTTTCCAAGCCCGGTTTTCCTAAGGCCCTTAGCGGCCTTACAGGCTAAGGGAGGCGCCGGCGGAAGGCGGGGCAGTCGCTTCCTCTAGTGCCTTGATTGACGTGGCCTTGAGCCAATCATTTTGCCCTCGCGCCACCTCTGAAGCCCAAACAGCCAATCGGGCACGACGGCGGG